>VDFB02281492.1:984156932-984213836 GCA_007258455.2 Sequoia sempervirens
ATTTTTTATCATGAGTAGATGTGTATGTCCCTACTCATCTTATGTTTTTGATGAAAAAATGTGAGTGTTCATCAATTATTGTTAGTATGTACCTATATTTTTTTGGATAATGATGTAATAAGAGGGGTGTTAGGAATATTACATCATTCAAATATAATTGTACTAGTGTAGATCCCATGTTCTAGGTTTGTTAAGATACATATAATAAGTACTTGTTAGTTTATTATATTTTTTTGGAGATTATGTGAGTGCTTGTTAGAACACTAGTCTCATTATATATGTATAAATTAAAACTATGTAATGAAAATTGAATTGAAGTTACATCATAGCATTTTTAAATCTCTGATAATGATGAGTGTTCTATGAGAATTTGATGTAGAAGTGAAAGTGGGAACCAAAAATTTGAAAGTTTGAAATTCTATGTGAAAAGAATTAAAGAGGGTGTCAAAGAAACATGCAAGGCTAGATGGAGGAAGTGGAGGTAGGATTGAAAGAAGTCAAAAGATGCAAAGGAATTATACAAGGGAAGTGGAAGGAAAAGTAGAGAAACTTTGTAGAAGTGTACATTTGGGATGAAAGTTTATCTGTCTAGGTGTTCAATGGAACTTTGCAAAGATAGATGCAAGGTGACCTTGTGGAAAATGAAGTGAATGATTTTAAATATCTATATTATCAAGAGAAAATTATGAAAAAGGAAAGTAGAAGAGAATGAGTGGAAAGTTTATAAAGTGAGACAAGCAATTAGGAGGATGAAAAAATATATGGATCTCTTTTGAGATCCCACAAAGAGGGGTAAAGAAGGAAAATACATGGAAGTAAGGGCATCATATATTTTTCAAAGATTCTATGTGGGAATGAAGGAGAGGACAAGAGGTGATAAAAATATCTAGATCTACATCAAGATCCCATAAAAATGGTGAAGCAAGGGGAAACAAAGGGATAGAAGGGCTCAAAGGACCATGTAGAACTTTCATGCAAGACTAAACATTAGAATTGGATATTGGACTACCAAGAAATGTTTGGATGTCCAATAAAAGTTTGTAATAGTATAGAAACACCAAAAACATCCCATACTTAGAATTCTTGGATTTTTGCAACTTCCAACATATGATAGGCACATGTGGATAAAGGAGAAAAATACTTAGGAAATTTTGACAAAAGGGTACCCATTTGAAAATATCTCATATTGATTATCTATAGTGGGAAAAATAAAGCCTAAATACCTAAAGGAGCTAGGATCAAGTAAATTTTGGTAATGTCAAATTGAGTCCTAACAAATTGTATACATTGGTCTTGAATTGTAATCATAATGATGGATTATAGTGTGATGCATGTTGTATTTATCATGACTTCTACCATGCCTCAAATTAGTGTCTCTAGACCATGTGACCTTTCATCTGCAAATGTAGATCAATGTCTGTTATGTCAATGATGGTGTTATTTATGAGGAGGAGAATGAGCAACCATAGCATTGTTGGATAGTTTTAAAATGTAGTGTGGGGAAAAAAATTCATTTCTTATCATTTTATTTCTTACCTATTAAAGATATAGAGGTCAAATGTATGCTTTTTTTAATAAATTTGTGCATTTTCTTGATCTCATAGGCATTTCTTGTTTCTAAATTGTACATTCATATGATTGTGAAACATTATGCAATAAAAATAAAGGAATAATAACTAAAAAATAATGGTATTAAAAATTTCATATGATAAGCATTTAATTTGGACAACGTAAATGATGATAAATGGACCATTTTCAATAAAATTCACATAATAATGACCTATCAGCCAAAATATTATAGTGGGGTTTTAATCTTGTCTAAATTTATTTTATAATCTCTTAGGTTTTATCTCTCTTAAGGAACATAGATATTTTAATGCAATCCAAGTCTTTCCCTTCAACTATCAATACCAAAGTGGTAGCAATGACAACTCTAAAGAAACAACCTACCAAGTCTATTTCCAAAGTGTTTCATGAGGTGTGAATTATCACATTGAGAGGTGTAACTACAATGGAAATAAGGGATAGAGCATAATATCATGAGCGTGTTAACAAAAACTATTAACAATCTCGCATGACATATATATTTTAAAACTAAACTATAAAATAACTCATAATTAAATCAAATAAAATAATTATTAAATATTTCTAAAGTAAAATAAAATAACTCGTACATAAATAAAGTAAATACAAATAAATTTAAGTAAATAAAAATATCTCATTAGTAAATAAAATAACTCTTAAGTAAATTAAATTAGTTATTCAGTAAATAAAATAACTCTTAAGTAAATAAAATTAGTGAATATACATAGCTATATGATTAAATATGCATAGATAATTTATTTAAAATTTTCTTTTCATTTTATACTAAAGAATCATGTAGGAAATACTATTCAAGTGATAAATTGAAGGTTGAAGCCCCTAAAAATGGTTCTTGATGAATTGAAGGTTGAGGTAAAGAGAGGATAGTAAGAATAAAATCAAACATTAAAACCTTTAACTTTAATAAAAGATTTAATTTTAATTCCAAAGGAAGAGGTGAGTTATAATTCTTAAATTAAAATCAAAATTTTTGTGTCCATGTATGTATGTAGTAAATGAAATAGCTCAAGACTAATATCTTTTGACATTTTTTATAGATATATTTAAGATATATACTAGTGTTAACCATCTAGATGTAATTCTTCTAGTTCCTGAATTGGTAATGTTTGTAAATGGTTCAAGAAGTTTACTCTTATTAGCTCAATTATAGGTTTCACACCATCTAAAAGCACGCTTTGGAATTAGGTTTTTTGGAAAATACCAAGATTAGAAAGTGTGAATTGATAACCTTCCACAAGTGAAATGATAAACGCAATAAACTATCTATCACATAAATGAAGAGTGTGTTAATACAATGAACAACCTTACATATATAGGCAAGGATGAGGAGGTGAGAAGGTAGGAGACAATGACTAACTACTCGTCCAAGGTGTAACACTCGTGAGCTCACTTGAAAAGTGTGTGAGAAAGTGTCAAATATACATGTGCAATATGTGTCTCAAGTGATGAGGACACATGTCTCAATGCTATGAAATGAAATAAAAGCATAAGAAACCTAAGTAAACTTAAGCGAAGTGTGAATATTCCAATCTTAGAAAGGTGATTAAAGCTAGGTGTATAAAAACACTATTTACACTAACACCCCATTTTAAGTGAAAGAAGTAATGTATGAAAAATGATGAGTCACAGCTACTAGGCCATGTTGGGTGCTCATGTACAAATTTCTCTTAAAGTGGAGTAAAGGAGAACACCTACTGGGAAATATAAATTCTCTCCAAAAGAGAAATGATGCAATGAAATAAAATGTACAAATGAAGAAGATAAAATAAGATAAAAAGACTCATGATGACCCCCCAAGGACTACTTCTATCACAATTTACAATGAATGTTCCCTTCATAAGAGAGAAAAGAGAGAAGGTCTATGTGACCCCCCAAAAACTAATAAGTATTGATTGTAGCCCTCCAAAATTTAGTACTTTATAATTTAGTGATTTTTACAATGAAAATAACTCCAATAGATTGAAAATAGAAAAATATGAACTTTTGAAGAAAACAACACTCAATTTTGAGTTACCAATAAAAAGTTATTACAATATTTTATTTTCCATCAACAATAGCTTGGACCCTTCTAATTTAGTTTTTGCAAAATTTGTTTGCTATATGAAAAATCTAACAAATACCTAGATTTTTTTTTACATTGCAATCAAAACCCAAGAAAAACATTTCTTTCCAACTTGCTAAAGATGCAATTTGATAAAAAAAGAACTTTGATCTATAGGAAAAATGGTCATGTTGTGCTATTTTCACAATGTTTTTTGCAAGATTTGATTATAAACTACAAAAAATAACAAATACCCAAATGGTTTTTCACTTCTACAAAAAAAACTAAATTTTTTTTGTATGATGTGTAGAAGACGAGAATTTGATACAAAAATAAAATGCCTTCAACAAAAAAATGACTACCAAAGTATGCATGCACTAGTATTTTGAAAGAATGACTTACTAAAAAATAAATAAATCAATACCCAATTTTTAGAAGGCTCTATGGTGATATGATTATAGGGCTATGTGTGGGAGTCATCTTGATGTGGGAAGGAATTTTCTCTCATGACTTTGATACCATGTTGGAGAATGCCAAGATTAGAAAGCATGAAGTGATAACCTTCCACAAGTAAAATAATAAACATAATAGGATATTTATCATATAAATGAAGAGTGTATAAATGAAATGGACAACCTTGCATATATATTCAAGGATGAGGAGGTGAAAAGGTAGGATACAATGACTGACTACCCCTCCAAAGGTGCAACACTTGTGAACTCACTTGACAAGTGTGTGAGCAAGTGTCAAATATACATGCAATAGGTGTCTCAAATGATGAGGACACATGTCTCAATACTATGAAGTGATAGAAATAATAAAATATTTAAGTAAACTTAAGCTAAATGTGAATAGGTCAATTCTAGAAAGGTGAATAACTAACTAGGTTTGTAAAGACACAATTTACACTAACAAGGTTAACAATGCGTGGGTTTTTCATAGGGTAAGTTGGATGCTAACTATATCTTAACTAAAGGAAAGTTTTCCTCTTTAATTTTATAGAAGTTAAAAACAAGACATAGTTCTCCAACATGTTCATTGATATATTCATAGTTCTTTGTTAGTCCTATCTCCCTAAACAAGTTATTTTATTTTCTTTGACCAATAGACTCTCAAAATTCCTATATGGCTCTAGTTTCCTAAGATATATTTATCATGTTGATCATTCCTCAACTATATGTTCTCTTCCCTTGGAAGGATGATATTTTTAGTTCAATAAGTTTTATTTATCTCAATCACAACATTGATTCTAGATGGAGATAGATCTCTCCCAAGACTTAAGGAAACTCTTGATATATATATTGGAAAAATGTGCCATGTGCAAAATGTTTTGTATATCAATTCTCCTAACACTTGTTTCAACGCCAATCATTTAATCATAAAATTAGAGATTTCCCATTAGTTACCCACAAGCCTAAACTAATATCCAATATAGTTAATGAATTTAGGGAAGAATGAATATGATTGGACCAACATAGGAAATTGAAAAAATGGTCACAATGATCTCAATAAGGGATTTTAGTCCAACAATAGTTCAATTTCCAAAGCCGTGATAACAAGACCTTCTTAGTCATAGGCCAATGAAAAATACATGATTCCAATGGAACTTATAATCCATAGGCTTAAGATAAACCAAGCAAGTAGTTGTAGCTTAACCAAAGGCCTCCCATCCTTCTAGAAAATATTTTAAACAAGTTAGTAAACCTTGATATTTTGGAAATCCACCACCTACAAGTTGTTTTAATATTTGGTGTATATGGTGGTTTAAATTTATTTTCCAATAAAGGGAGACATACATTCATGTATCATATTCTTGAAAAATGAAAAATATTGTTTGGAGAACTTTCTCCTAAAATATAGGGTCATAAAGGGTTGGTATCCAAGGAAATGTTCTTATGCCCTCTTTCTTCATGAATTTCATCTCACAAAATGTTAGAGTTCTAATTGAATCCAAAAAAGAATTTAGAGTGTGGAATTTTTGACAAAGATTTACCCCTCTAAATATTATTTTTCTTCAAGAGATCAAGGTTGTTAGGCTTTTTCTATCAATTATGTGTCATTTCATCTAACCAAATAGTATTTTATTCAATTATAATCATGAATAAGATTGAGGTAGCATTGTAAATTTTGTTGATGCCAATTTGTAATCCCACTATTTCCCATTGTTTTGACCCAACTAAAAAAGCTTTGTGGACCCTTTTCAATATAGATAATAGAGACTTGGCTTTGTCAATCCTATGCCTTGAATGGTGTAGCTAGAAGGACATTTCTATGATGGTGACTTATAAATAAACTATTGTTAACATAATAGGTTTGTAATTGTTAGTTTAATATGGTTCAAATGGATTTTGATAATAAATACCACATACCCATGAGATGGCCAACTAGTGCATGGGAGACATGATTCTATATGAATAATAAATTGGGTCTTTATGACCCCAATCTTTGCCACTAAAACACATGGTCCAACCTATGCAGCGGTATAAAATAATAATCAAGTGGTCAAATTATTCTATGATGTTGGTGAAACTATACTTATATTTATCTTTGGTTAGTTTTCTCTCACTTTCAATGGAACCCTTGTCAAATTTTGCACATCTCATCATTGGCTAACTACTTTAAAATTGAAAGGATATTCAAATGCCAAAATTTGAAAATCCTTGATTATATTTGAATATGTCATTGATCCCTCATAAGCCTACATTGACCCATTTCTAACATTTCTAAAACTTGGCTTCATGTCCAAAATGGGATTCTAGGTGGATTTCCATCATCTATATGACTCATTTCTTTACAACTTTTTATTTCTAGATGGAAAGGATATGCTACACATCTTATGTGGTTATATCCTTAGACCTCAGCCAACTAATTGTTTATCTTGAACTAACACATTTTCACAAAAACTTCCAAATTTAAGTGGTTAATAAGTATCACCTTGTGTGGGTGGTTTATACCTATGCTACTCAAGGAACTCAAATCAAATCCATAGCTCACTAATTAAAATTCAATGACCAAGTTTTTAAAGAATATTTTCAAGTTTTATGGCTAAAAAAATTAATCAAATCAAAGAAGTTAATGAATGTTTCTTCATGCTTATTAGTTTCTTGCATTCATTTTCTAGTGTTATACCAAGGTCTTCTAAGCTTGGGTCTCTTTACTAGAAATGAAAGTGGTACTTAAGGCATGCTTAATTTTCCCCCTTACTTTCTTACTATAGATAAACTTGCAAAGTGTGAAAAAATCCTATCCCAATAGAAAATTTCCTTGGTTGTATTTGGCATGGATAATAGTTGAAAACTTAGTTTTAATGATTTTCCCTATAAAATCCACAAAATTATTTGGGATGATATTGGAAATGATTTATAAAATATTTATGTAGAAGCTTATTATATCAAATCTCAAGGTTCTATCATTAACAAAAAATAAAACCCACGACTAAAGTTGGGGATCCTAAGTTGATCTATAATTGGAGACTCATCACTCTCTTGAATGTCTCCTTATATATATATATATATACTAGCTATATGAATTAAGTGTGTTTGTTTACTTGTGGTTCAACCTGAAAAAAATGGGTTTATTTAGAAAAGATATATTCTTGACAATATCATCAAAGTTTTAGATGGTATGAAAAGGGAACATAAATCATATTAGTGGTATTTATTAATCCAAATTGACTTTTAGATTTCCTACAATATAATTGAACTTAATTTAATATTATTTGTGGTCAAGGCTCTTGGATTTGGTCTCACTTTCATCCAATCAACCCAAATGGTTTTTGTAGATGCTTTTTCTTTCCTAACAATGTTAAATTTAATCACTTTATATTTTGTCTATAGGGAAAGGATGACCTCTTGCACCCTTGATTTATGTTTTTCTATTGAAGGGTTTGGTTATCTTCTTGATAATGTCTTTTGCAACAAAAGGTTAAGGGAATATCCCTTCTTAGAATTAATTCATAGTAATTGGTCAATGACACTATGTAAATGATTCCTTCCTTACACTCCTTGAGGATAAATACAACATTAAACACGCTTTCAAGTGTCTTAACACTTCATGTTTATCTTTATGCTCTAATATTCAATAAAATATGATGCAGGAGCATCCAGGGTGTAAGAGCAATTTGTATCACCAAAAAAAAATGTTGTTTCTTTTCAATAAGGGCTAAACTTGGTAGGGTTACTATTTTATTAAGTTTGTATTTATGCACAGTTGGACACAAAATCTTACACAGACCTCTAGAATGGTAAATTGAAGCCAATGGTGAAGAAATCACCTAAATACCATTTGTCATTTGAGAGATTAAAATTTTAATTTTCAAAAATCCTAGTAAAATCTTCGGGGTCAATTTTGAGGCACTTAGAGGCTCCGGATGGGCCTGAGAATTGGTGGAAAATAAAAGTAGCTAGCCTTTAGGCCTTATTTTCAAGCGAAATATTTCTTGAGAGCTTTCCAAAAAGGTATTATAATAGGAAATCCAACAGTCGGATCAAAAGTTATGACCCCACGAAGTTGTATTATCAAAATTAATAAAATGCCAATATATCTTCTTGAGGAAGTTACACTTTCCAAAAGATTCTAGGGTGGTTACACCTTCCAAATAAAGGATGTAAAGGGGGACTACAAAGAGGGGGCGAGAGTAGCATAGATGGTGGCTCCGATTTGTAGATTTGCAGATTTATGTAATCAGAAAGCTCATGTGATGGAAAATATAATGTTGTAATTTCATTTTCATTTCAGTGATAATAGAAAATATTCGCTCTCCTTCTTGCATTTTGCTTGTGCCATTATCTGTTGTTTTTGTGAGTTTTAGATTGTAAGGGGAATACCCTTAATCAAAATAGGAAGAACAACATCGATAATCTTTCTCCCAACCTCCTAGATGGCTTCATTCCTTTGTTTTGAAGCCCATTGATCATGAAGGACTTTAAATTTATAGGAATTCATTTTTTGTTTCAAGATTCTCAATACAACCTATGACAATATGTGAGATAAATTTGAGAAAAAATGCACATTGAATTACCAAACTACTTTCATTGGTATGTAAATTCTAAATTTTCTCTAAAGTTATCGTGGCTATGCATTTATATTACTCTTGTTGTTGGGTTCCTTCCAAAGCATCATACCACAAGCTTCACAAAATTCCATGGATCTTTCTATGGGAAAATTTAGACCACAATAAAATATTTCATTATGTTTGGTGTTGCTTGTTAGAGAAGTTGGTGGGATAGGCCTTATTAATTTCAATAAATAAGGTATTATTTGATGCATTAAGTGTATTGTTAGAGATTGTGATGATAATGAAGCTTAGAAAATTTGCGACAAAATTGCATTTCATTTGTTTTGTTATATTAGGTGACTAACCTAGAATGGATTTAGTTTTCACTCCTTCATAATTACTTCCATTCCTTTAAAATCAATGATAATTTTCACAAAAGGAATTTGGAAGGCATGAGAAATTACTAAGACTTAGCTGCTATGGAAACAAGAATGGATTTTGTAATGGAGTATCTATCAACTAACAATCCATATGGTGGTATTGCTTTATATTATTTCCTAATAAGAAACTAGTGGCTACTCCCTAGATGCACCCCCTTAAATTTTTTAGAAGGAAAATTAGGCACCTACAGGGTATTTATGCCAAGCCTAATTCCACTTGGCTCTATTGGCCTTAAGCCAAAACTATGTTTTATTTAAGCCATACTAAAGAAGAAACCTTCCAAATTTTTTACTATTATGAAAGGTGTCTCATCCTTGCTCCTAATGTTACGTATATAAAAATTCCAATTATTAGACTAAGAAACATAAAAACTCAATTTATGGGCTATAGACTTTTTTTTTCTTAAATAAAACATTTTGGGTTGTTATCACTTCCAAAGATGCTTGTTGTATAGATATTTGTGAGCTCCATAATCTAAAAAATAAATGGGCCCCAACGACCTCTTGAACCAAAAGTTATGGCCTCCAAAATTTAGGCATCTTATATTAGAAATGTAAGAGAATTTAGGACACAAAATAGAGATGTAAGAGGGAGTTATATTTGTTGACCAACTTATGATGCTTATTATGACAAATCATAAGACACATTTTAAGGAGATAATGAATCTAAAATAGAACACCTGATTTGGTGAGTGGATTAATGTGTGCTTATGATAGGTAGAAGGAATATGCTATTTTTATTCTATGAACTCGTGTTGGGGTTTGGGTGTTGGTCTTCTAGCTAGATATTTGAGAACCACATCTTTGGGTGGTTTTAGCTCATGATTTTGTTATTATCATTTGATGGTTTTGTGTATTGCTTCTCATATTTATAGGATGCTTGAGATGTAGGTATAAGTAGTGTGTTTTATAGGTATTGTAATGCTACTTGAATTACTCCAAATATCTAGTTGGTGATACTCCTATAAAGGCTTTCTACACAAATGTATTGTAATTGTGTTTAGATTATTGAACAACACATTAGGCTACTTTCAAGTGTGGATTTTTTCTACCAAAAGGATTTTCCCCATGTACACATATGTTGTGGTATGATCTTATTTATATTTTATATGAGTTGTTCCTTCTTGTAATTGTAAATATCTAAAATTTTCATATTACTGTCCTCTTAGATTAGTTTACAAATAATTTGCATAAAATATAGAGGTGCTCCATTAAACCTTAGTGGAAGGCTTGGAAATTGTATGTTATTGCTCATTTTCATAACTACACTCCTAAGAAAGGATATAGGTGGCTTACACCTCATATTTCCATGGTTCAAAATCCAAATATCAGATGATCTCTTTAGTATCTAAATTTGATATAGGCTAAGCATTTTTCATAATGTGGAGAGTAGCTATAAAATGAAAATTTATTCATTTTGCATTGTGTTTTATTTACCAAAGACTTATTCTTGGCACCCATTTAATATATCTTGGATTTAGTAATCCAAGAAGTTTTTTTGTTGGCAACCAAAACCCTTCTACATATTTTTTAGTTATATGTTTGTATATAAAATGACTTATAATGAAAGAATTATTTTTTCCTTTAAAGACCACCATTTACTTGGCACAATGTCCTTCTTGGTGATGGGGCCGAGCTTTTTATAGAGTTCTTGTGTCATGTTTTGTGATTGAATTTTTTTTAATTATATTTACTCATTTTAAATGGATATTAACTTTGTTATTCATTCCTAATAACTAGTTATTTCTAATGTGTTCATGTAGATTTAAGTCCAAGCTAGTAAAGTGACATTAGTATTCCAACATATTCAAACCCTACTTAATGATCAGGGAAATTTCCCTTGTACTATGGCTAGGATTCTAGCTTCTCATTTTTCTCATGTTAAATTCCCTATTGGAACCATGTTGTAGTCACTTTGAGTCCTCTTGGATCCACCTTCACAATTGTGAAAAGCCTCCACTCCTCCACTACCACCATCATTGACTAGGGAACATTCTAGCTAGAGCTTATCACCACTTCTATAATCTAGTCACTAGGTTTGATGGTGTCTACCTTCATATCACTCTTATGTGTCATTTCAATAGTGTGGGTGGGCCCCTCTAAATTGGGAGAAATTCCCTTATCCATTTCTTGGTATATACCCATTAAGGGATGTATAAAACCCTTGAGAATTTACCTCTAAAGAATTTACCTTATCATGTGCATGCATATTAAGGTTTGTTAATAACCAAGATGTGACCCAATTAATTAAATATGATGTGGGCATATTAGAGGTTTAGAAGCATTGAAAAAAGGAGAATGGGGTTTTTATAAGTGGAATTCCAAATCATCTACAAATAACTTTGCACAAGTCAATTAGAAAAAATAAAATTCATTATGTTGGTCCTTCTAAGGTCATGAAATTATCTATTTTTATGCCACACAATCTTGTATTATGTTAGAGATTCATAATCCTAGGAGTGCTTTCTTTATCCCAACTCTAATGCAACTAATAAAGGAAAAAATAATAACCCAAGGTCAAGCAAGTTTAATACAATCCTACCCAAGGTTCCTAAAACTAATTATTGGACACCTTTTGGTAATACCACAACCCTACTTCTAAGAATCACCAAGTATCTCTAAAACCCTTCCATTACAATTTAGATTAATATATATACTATAATTGAGATATCTATTAGAAGATTAATTGTTAGAGTTGGCATGGCAAGGGTTTGGGGTTTGAGATGTATGTGTTTTTTTAAATCAAAACCGTATACAATATGACACATTTCTCATAGCTCATCTAAGTTTTTTATGCAAAGGTTTTGATGTATGGAATGGTAATCAAAATTAGTTTCAAGTTATATGTCTTGTGTTCTAGATAGAGTAGAAATAATAGAGGGAGATATGATACCTAGAAAAGAAAAGTACACAAGATACATAGCAAAAATAAGGGAGTATTTCAATTATACTAATGTATGCAAAGGGGTGTCAAAAACAAAAAATTGAGAGGTAGAATTGAAATTAGAGATGTTTATTAGTACCCTACAAATGCACATGTTATGCCATTGGTTTACTAAGTAAATCTTCCACATATATTATTTGTAGGATTATCCAAAGAAGGCGAAAATATTGTTCTTAGTGGTTGGGAACTTGCAGGTGATGACAAGAAGTTTTCAAGTGGAGGGTGTGATAACCTTGATGGGAAAGACCCCCAACACTGAAGTTGCACTTTTTACTTAATTGTAACAATTTCTTTTCATTTTTGTTGAACTAATGACTTAATGGGTATTTCCCTTATAAAACTAGGGATGAGGAGCCCA
Organism: Sequoia sempervirens; assembly: GCA_007258455.2. Taxonomy (NCBI): domain Eukaryota; kingdom Viridiplantae; phylum Streptophyta; class Pinopsida; order Cupressales; family Cupressaceae; genus Sequoia; species Sequoia sempervirens. The sequence goes on from VDFB02281492.1 coordinate 984,169,314, forward strand.
TAGTGAAGCACCCTACCTCTTGGTTTTTGAATTTCATAGCATATGATTTCAAATCAATCCCAATTTTGTACAGTAGTTTATTTGGAAACTCACCTGCTTAAAAAAATTAATTTTAGAAGTGGAGCACCCTACCTCTTGGTTTTTGAATTTCATAGCATATGATTTCAAATCAATCCCAATTTTGTAAAGTAGTTTATTTGGAAACTCACCTGCTTAAAAAAAATAATTTTAGGGTCACACCATATAATATGATATCACATCAGCATGCTTTTTGTTGATGTATCCAAAAAAGTTCAAAAACCATATCAGACTCAATAGTGGGGTTCTAAGTCATGTGAATATGTTTCCAGGATGTGGTATCACATGATTTGTCAGATTGTGTACTTTATGGATAAAAAGTGTTTTGCAATTGGATATTACAGTGCTCCACTGTGAGACCCACTGAGGACTAATTTTATCCCCACTATTGATCTTTGCCCCACTATAAGCCTCTCTCCCCTATAATCTTATTGTTTTATGTATTTTTTTTAAACCACACATTTATATCGTTTTCTAACATTATGATCTATTTTTGAGATTTAATCCTATACCATCCATTTCTTTTTAAGATTGCAGCTATATATTTTAGCTAATAAGTTTAATTTGCAATCTTTTCATATTTAAAAAATCCTAGAAGATGACAAGAAGTCACATTGGGATGGTTGCATGCAATTTCAAATGGAAGTTTTAATGGAAGTATGGGACAAAGCATAAGGTGGGAAGCAATCAATCATAATGTGTTTAAGATTTCTTTAATGTGATACTTGAAATGACAAGAGCAATCAAATATTCAAATATTCTATGAATAAAGTGAAGAAGTGGCAATCACCTCATGTCCTTTCCTACGTGTCAATCACACAAAACAGCTTGAATTTATTCCTTAATGATGTGTAAATGTCGTATACTTACTTTAAAAATACTAAAATGCTATTTATGCCATTTTATTAATAATTGAGTGTGATTGTGGGGGAATTTGAAAAACTTTTAATATTCTTGGCTTGAAAGCACTTTTGCAATGAAAACGCAAGTACAACTGTGGAATCTTTTTTTTGTCAAAACTTCCAAATGATTTAATTTAACTTGTTTACAAATTTTAATAGTTTAAAGTTTAAAAAAATTAACATTTTTGTTCAGCAAGTTAATTGATGGAAAATAAACATGTTTTTTAAATATAAAAATATTTATCAAAAGTGATATTTTTTATTATAATTTTTTTTTAATAATTTTTAATTTTATATTGAAAGAGCTTCAACAAATTTGTTGGAAATAATTTAATTTTCATATCTTATATGTTATGTATAGATAATAATCAAAAAAGTTAACCTTCATGTTAGATGCATTTATAGGCAATGCTCCTAACATAAAATTGTATTATTGAAATGAATTATGTATACTAGACATATCATCTGTCATGAATCGACACAAATAGCACCTACTTATTATGAAACAAGAAGTCTTATAAATGTGAGTCATTATAGTTTGAAGCGTCATTATCCATGTAATATAGTTGGTTGATGCTTGTGCTAATAAAATATAGGTCACCAATTTGAATCAAAATAGTTCACATAATCACGTGTTGAATAACATATTATATTATTTTAATAAATTTATTGAGCATTGTAGTGTGTTTTCCAACACCCTTCAAAAATATTTGAAGTATTAGAGAAAGTGTTGGTTTTATATTCTAAAATCATGATAGAAAGCACTAACTATATGTTGGCAGAAATTTGTATGTCTATACATGTGAGGAATGTAAAATCATGTAAATAGAGTTCTTAAGCATGCCCATGGTTACATCTAGTATGGAGCTTAGCCTTCTACTATAGATACCTTAAATTCATCTATCTAAAATGCATTGTGAGATATTAGTGATGAAGTATTTATATTGAATTTTGTTATATACAATAAATTTGAGATTTATATTTCTCAACATCTTTTAAATAGATATATTTAAACCGTCTATATTAATTTAGAATTTACATTACCATATAGTATTTTATCATTTGACATTGTTGTAAATAGGGAGTTTAGAATAATAAATTAAAATTCAAACAACATAAAAAATGTATTCTAAAGACAGCGTAAACCTTTGATTGAAAATAATTTCTTTTGAGAAGAAGATCCACTCATGCTTATGAACGTAGTGTCCAAATGATCATACAAGATCTCTATAGTGCATACCTCTAATGTGATCAATATTTTCAAATATGATCAATAATTTTAGAGGTTACTCAATTTGTGAAGCATAGGTAGAATTGTAAGTTTTTAGATGAAGAAATAAATAGTTATAATTAATTCATTGGATCTAAAAATTTGAGTTTGTTTTTGTTTTTTTAATTTAAAACTAATTTGATTTTATTTTAAGATTACTTGCATGACTTAATGAGTGGAAAAATTTGATGTTTTACAATGATTTAATCATAAAATGATGAGAGGGTACATAATTAATAATTTTGTGTGCATGGAGTTAATTATAAAAATATAAAAATATAGTTAATTAATTATATGTGTATGAATCTAGTTATGAACTAATTAATTAATAAAAAAAATTAATTAGTTATGAAGTGATGTTGGTGCATTAAAATAAGATTAATTAATTAACACGGTGTAATTAACTAATTGACATGGATTGTTGTAGAGGCAGCAATAGCCTATCATGGTTTTTTATTGGCTTAAGATTCTAGGGTCTCTAAACTATGGATTGAAGGGGATTCCCTTAACATTATAAAGTGTCTTATGAAGAGTAACCCACAGTCGTGGTCTATAGCCCATCTGATTAATGATTCTATCTCTATCATTAATACTTTTGATGAGGTGAGAATTACTCATGTGTTCAAGGAGGCTAATCTGTTGGCTAATGGGTTAGCTATTCTAGGAGTGATAGTTCAAATTAATTGGAATACTTATGATTCATTGCCACTTAATCTTCAGAACATATCCAATTATGAATAGTTGTCATGTCAAGGATGTGGTTAAGAAGGGGGAAAGGCTATTTTATTTCTTCCTTGGCTCATTTTTGCACGTTGAGTTCAGTGCATGCTCTTTTCATTATTGCTTTTTAGATGTTCATGAGATTATGGGCTAGGAGCTAAGGTATGGCAGTACTTGGTTTGGCAGGCTCACATGTTTTGTGGGTATTTTTTGCTTTTCCTTGTGGTTTGTTTTCCTAATTTTGCTTGTGTAGAAGATCAAACAGCAGGTGGAATGTTTTTTGTTGCTTGTCGTTATGGGAGGTGCCCATTGCAAAGTGGAGTCGAGCTCTTGCAAAGAGTTTAGTAGCAATAAAACTATCTAGGAGCATTTGGAGAAGGGTGGAGTCTGCCCCTATTTGTTGAAGCTCCATGGTCCTAACCTTGAAGTGATAGAGGATTTTGTTAGTGGGTGGAACAACAAGGTTTTGCACTACCAGGGCATGGAATTCAACATCAATGAGGAATTCATCGCTGAGGTAATTGGTCTTCCTTCCAAGGGACAAAATTTTTATAGAGATAAGGTTGTAGCCAAGACAACCTTAGCCAATTTCTTCAAAGGCTCAGAGAAGTAGAAGCTTAAGTTTATTGTTAGTGGTGGGTATGCACACAAATCTATTAAGCCACTTTCGAGGGACATTGCTCTAGCTATTATGCAATTTTTCACTCTAGAGGGTAGGTATTCTATTATCTATGGTTATAACTTCATGTTATTGAATCACTTATGCCATAACTCTTAGGTTTTATTTCCTTTTTACCTCCTTGTTTCAATGGAAACTAGTATCAAGGATCATAGGAAGAACCCTAGGAAGGTTATTCTCCATGAAGGCCTTATGAATCTCATTTTTTATCACATTAAGATGAAGGTATTACCAGCTACTCCTAAGACCCCAACTCATAAAAAGGGTGGGAAAAATACTGGGTATGATACTAGTGATTCACTGGATGAGTGGGAAGGGGATTATGAGGAAGATGAATTTGATTATGAGGATCCATCGAAGGAGGATGTGAGTTTGTTGATGATTATGAGGATTCAAAATCTTGGTCTAAGGGTTATGAAATTGATAATGAAATGAAGGAAGTTGTGGTGCCTTCAATGAAAAAGAATGTGAAGGGCAAGAAAAGATGCCCCAAGAAAGATAAGTGTGTTGTCAAGCAGATGGTGGATGATTCAAGAGAAGTGGAGATTCCCTTGTTCTTGATGTTAAACATGGTTTGGGTGATGGCCTTAAGGGTAGTGAGCATCCTATGGAAGATATTGAGTAGGAAAATGAGGGTATTGTGTGTTCCAAGGGGATTGGGCCTAACCAAGTTGAATTTGATTCTCCTATTGGTGTTGAGTAGGTTAAGGGGAGTGATGTGAAGGCGAAGCAACTTGAAATTCTAGCTGACTTGGTGTATATGCCTGATAAGCACTGTGTCAAAGTGAAGGTTATTGAAGTTGAGGATTCCCCTGCTGAGGAGGATTTGGAGGGAAGAAAGGGGGCTTGGGAGGAACCTGTTGAGAATGTTGGTTCTTAAGTTGTGCCACCGATCAATTGAGAAGAAATTAACATGGACCTGTTATGTAGAATGGTGGAGGACAAAACTCATAATTTTCTCTCGATTGTGAAGTGGCTTTTCTCAAAAGTGAAGGAGCTCAACGTCCAGCTTAAATATTGGAAAGATGTCTATGTTGAGTTAGTGCATGGTAATCAAAAGGAATGGTCGATTAAAGGTAAGGTCAAGACTATGAAATTTATTCTTGATATACTTGTTGTTGATGTTGATAGACTTGGTAAAAGTCATAAGGATAGGAAAACCTCCCTAGAAATGCATGTCCAAAAGATTATTGAGGAGAGGTTTGTGAATATGGAGGAAAGAATTAGCAAGATTAATGATGACTTACAAACTGTTGTTTGTGTTAGTAACAAGTATTTGAAATCTACTGCTAAGGGTCTCTCAATTTTAAATGAGAAAGCTATGAAGTGGACTAGAAAGTCTTTAGATCTGGGAGATCATGAGAAGGTTGTTGATGAAGTTAACCGCATGAATTTGGAGGAGAAGATTGAGGATATCGGCCCTGATGTGGAGAAGATTTTGGAGGTTAGCCCATGCTTGAGAATGAGGAGCAAGACTAAGAAAAGGACTACCATTTCATTTGAGGATCTGAAGGATGTGGTCGAGATGCATGAGGGGGTCATTGCTAAAAATATGGCCTCAACCAATGTTCTTGATAAAATGTTGTAGTTTTGTTGTTGTTTTTGGTTGTTCAGCCTTGTTGCTAATGTTTTGTTGTAGGGTTGCTAATGGGTTCTCTGGTTTTATCTTTAGTCATCTTTTTATTTTCTATGGGCTATAGGTCTTAATGGTTCTATCTTTTTAGCAACTTCTCTCCATTGTAAATGGTTTTGGGGCCCCTTTAAAACCTATTTTTCCTAATCAAAAACTAATTGACATGGATTTAATTAAGATTAGTTAACTAACTAATGATAATTAATTGGTTAATGGAATGTGATGAAATACAAAGGATCAATTAATTAATGTGTTGGATTAATTAATTAATAGACATGGTGATGCTTAAAGTGAATATGCTAGAATAAATTAATGTGTAGGATTAATGATAGAAGATGGTGGAATTAGGGTGGAAAAATATAGACGTATATATTTCCCTCTTTGAAAGGATGTTGTGATTAAAAGAAATAGTGAATTTTTGAGGAAAGTAGAAGAAGAAGACAAAGAATAGATGTGGGAGGATGTCCCAAGGGGCATGATGGTTAGCGAGATGCTCTCTAAAGAGAGCTCGCAAGGATAAAAAATATAGATGGGCTCTCGAAAATAGAAGACGGATGAATATATTGAAAGGTTAGTTAATGGATGATTGATAGAAAATATGAGTTGTAAATTTGGTACATGTTATAATCTTACACATTATTTTAACTATTTTGAGCAACTTAATGCTTATTGTAGCATATAATAGGATGCATCATGATATGGATAAACTTTTATGTCATTGTGATTTGTTGTAATTATAACACCAATGCAATAACAAACAAATAACAACAAGAAAATAACAAAAATAGACACAAAGTGGAAGAAAAAGAAATTAAAAAACTAAATGTTTATTCCTAACTAGGTTAAAACCTAAGATTTAATAGATCGATGGTAATGATGTCTTTAATTTTCCACTAGAAAAAATGTTGCAAGGAGGTTGGATTAAGAATAATGTATCTTGATAAAGTTGCAATGGTTTTCGAAAAAATGGGATGGATGTTTTAATTCCCTGATTTATGCTTGTTGAATGTTTTTGGATTTTTTTATATTTTAATGTTTTGAATTTTTTATAGGTTTTGACCATGTATCATTTTAATTTTACGTTGAAGAGTGCTCTAAAGAGGATCTAATATGCTAATATTTTCTTAAAACATATTGTAAGATACTTTTGATGTTCAAATCAAGGTCAAAGTAGGAAGGATGAATGGGTGCAAAGAATGATGACAAGTATGGTCTAGGATATCAAGGTGTGGATGGGGTGAGGCTACCCCAAAGTGTAGGATACTTATAGACAATAGACTAATATGATGCCAAAAATTGGTTTTCATTATGGTACTTGCCCAAAGTGACATAAGAAATGGTTTTCATCATTTGAGGATTTTTTCTCTTTCTTATTTTTTTAAATTTTTTAGCAACATCAAATCCTTCATGCATGGAAGCATTTGATATACATGATATTCATGGGTTTTTCAAGCTCCTATCAATATTTATTTTCCAACTTGTATTCTCCTAACTTAAATTTGGTGATGATGACATATCAAACTATCCAATTGGGCTAGAACTTTCCTTTCTTTTCAAAATTTTGGTTGGTGTTTCTTTGATTTTATTTAAAGATGAGGTCACAAATTTAAAACCTTCTTTATTTAATATTATTATTGTAGCTTATCTATAATTTTTTTTTTATTATTTCAAATGATCAAATGTATTAAACAATTTTTATCAAGAAGTTCCAATTCATGAAGACGGGAAACTTTATATTTTGCATCATTGATCAAATCATGCAAGGAGATGTACAAAGTGTAAAATTCACACAACAAACTCAAACAACCAAGATCACCTACAAAACCAAAAATGACCTTTCACAAGTGATTATCAATAAATGAATTTTAAATTATATAATAAATACAAGGGGGTTCAATGACCTATACATTATGTAGAAGAGGAATATTTCCTATATAGGTAAGGTGAAAGATATGATAACATAGAATTATAACAAGTACCACAACCATATGACATAAAACAAACACAAAATAACCTAAAAGTTGCCTAAGTAAACTTAATTAACTAAGTGTGAATAGAACCTAGATGGTAACTAATTAGGTAATATACCCTATTCACACCAAAACACCCCCTTAATTATAAAATAGGGAGGAAAAAATAAATTCAAACATGTAAAGATGGGTCTCAACAATAAGTCCTTATTAGGCACCCCTGTACAAAAAGATCTTTCACAAATAGAGTAAAAGAGAAAAACTCATAGGAATAAATCACTCCAAGAGAGAGAAAACATGTACAAGTGATGGAAGGAGGAATCAACATGATCCCTTAGGACTAAATCAATCACATGAATATAAAATCAATATCCCCATAAGAGAGAAATAGTGAAACTATAGATCCCCTCCACAAAGAAGTAGTTCCTATGACAATGGTGAATGCTAAAGACTATCCAAAATTGATAAACAATATTTATCATCTTGGGAAGAAAGAAATCCAATTTTTCTTGTAGAATAAATTTCCACTACATGAAGAGAGATGAGGGAAGGAGTATCATGATGTGTACCTCTAAAAATTTCTCAAGTTTCCACATGTTACAATTAAATTATGGCATAATGCAACGAGTTGAAACCAATCCAAAAACTTGTGAAGAATCATGAAGAACAATCTCTGAATGCAAAGATGATTTGATAATAGGAATTTTGTAACTATCATCAAAGAGTAAATTTATTTCCTCAAGTTTTTTTATCAAATTAAAAAGATCAAACTCAAAAAATAAATTTGCAATACCTATAAAAAGGTCATGCCACAAAGCTAAAATTTAGAAGCCTAGAAATATCACTAAAATCTAATATGAATAAGGGGGGTAGCAATCAATTATTATGTATTAATAACCAACAAAAGTGAAGGAAAAAAATTTGTATCTATAAAAGGATAAAGAGAATTGAAGGAAACCTCATCATTATCCAAACATACAATGATTTATATAGAAGAAAACTCCTTATTTACATCATGGTCATATGGTATATTATATAAACCATCAAGAGGTGCAAGATAGTCTAAAACAAGATCATATAAAATGGTTGAGTATCAATATCTCCATGTATCTCCCAAACCTTAGTCTAAAGAGCATTAGGGCACTCAATATGCAAAAGGGCATTCAAAGTTCTATCCTTAATATGTATACCAATCAATTCTATGATATGATCATTTTTATAATTCTAAACAAAATTTATCCAAAGAGTAAATAGTTGAGGAACAATACCATATAGATAAGGAAAATGATGAATCTAGTGAAAGTGCTTCATAATACGATATCTCCATTGTTTATAGTTCCCCCTTTATAATATGATTACAAAAGGATGAAATAAAAAAATCATAATGAGAAAAGATAGATCTTCAAAATATATATACATGAAACCTTAAGTAGAAATTATAACATCCACAATATGAATCAATACTAAAATTGAATCCCCTAAGCACAAGTCAGCCCCCAATTTCAACAATTATTTAAGAAATGAGCCAAAGTATTCAAAATCACTTTCAACTAAAATTTTGATATCTAAGGAAGAATCTAAAAAAATTAAAAGGATAGATATATAGTTGTTAGAAATATCTTTCCAACACTTATAAGAACTCCAAAATTGGGTATTTTTGGTGCATGTTATGACATGTCAAAAAATACAAGCAAATATAGGCTTCAGACTAAAACACTAGGCACCTACAACAAAATCTAGAAAAATGCATGTACCACTATAAATTGCTCAAAACCAACTTTTTGATGCCTATAAGAACACAAAAAATGATAGCCTAGTGAAAATTTATGCCTTTGAGAAAACCTCCTCCTTAGACAAATAAAATAGGCCATTACTCTTTATGGGTGGTACTTGGGCACCACTACTGACCTGAGTGGTGGAAGGGCAATGGACTCTAGTTGTACAACTTGGGATAGGTGGAGTGACATTGTGGCTAAGATCAATGGGGTACAAGTAGCCTGGGGAGGAAATATTTTTTGGGAATGAGCCCCCACATGTTGGAAAGAACCAAGTATTAAGCCCTACCTACAAGTAGGAGCCTAGCACTATAAAAAAAAATAGTAATTCTACCCATAGACCATACAACTTATATAGATGATGACCCAGAAATTTATACTACAAAGAATATTTTTTTGAATATGCCAAAAAAAATATTAATTGGTACCACAACTTCCATTTTTTGACAACTACAATGACTATATGGCTACATGGATTGTATGGATCCATATGATTGTATGATTTTTTATCAATAAAAATATGCAAACCTTGCTATAACTGGTAGAAAAAAACTTACTCCAAACCCTATCTTTATATTGATGTCTAGGTTTTTAGGCCTCTAGACTTAATGATGAGGTTCAATTTACTCCAATATGCATCCACCAAAAATCCAATCTAAAGCACTCTCAAATTAAGAAGGGGCTTGCAAATATGAAGATATGATACCATGTAAGACTAACACAATAGACTCAAACAACTAGGATCACCTAAAAAACTAAAATAAACCTTCCACAAGAGAGTAGTAGTAAATTAATGTTATACAATGAAATACAAATGTCTCTACATAATGTACAAGAGTAACCTTGCTTATATAGGCAATTTGAAAGATATGACAACATAATATTATGAAATATCTCACAATCATAAGGCATGAGACATAAAAAGTAAATGACCTAAAAGTTCTCAAAGTAAACTTAACTAATTAAGTGTGAATAGGAACCATATGTAAACCAAAAAGGTAATATACCCCATTCACACCAACACAATGATGGTAGTTCAATATTATTGAGTAAGATGGATTTAGCTCCAAATACAAGGGAATAAGGTATGGCTCTTGTAGATATATGGATACTAGTATGATAATCCCACAAGGTAAATAGAGTTGAAGATGCCAATCTTGATCAACATTATTGATAATATTTTTGAAGATTTTAATGAGGATTTTACTAGAAACCTTATCCTGACCATTATCTTGAGGGTAATAGGCCATCGAACACTTATGTTTGATATATAATTGGTCATATAGGGATTTGAATTCATTATTCTTGAAATGTTTACCATTATTAGTCATACTAGCAAAAGGGATACCATAACGACAAATGAGTTAGTTGAGGATGAAATTGGAAATTTGTTTGTTATTTATGTATATGAGGGGAATTGCTTCTACCTATTTGGTAAATTATTAAGTGGTTTTAGTGACATATATGTGGTCATCAAAAGAAGAGATATGTATCTTCCCAATGAGATCAAGTCCCCAAGTAGAGAAGACCCTACAAAGTTATAATTGTTTGCAATGCTTGAGAAGGTGCATGCATGAGATCTCCATGGATAAAAGCACAAACCTATGTCACACTTTTGACCAACTAAATAGTTCCAAAATGAGATAGTTTCATCCAAAACTACATGGCCTATATGTGACACATAAAGTTTCAGGTAAAACCATTTCACCCAAAACAACATTTTTTTTCCCTTTGTCGATTTAAAATCTAACTCAATTTGCATGTATGTTTTTGAGTGAAATGGTTTCGATCAAAACCATTTCACTTGAAATTGTCTATGTGACATCCTTGTGGTAGCCACCTCATTTTTTTATTTTTTTTAACTTCCACTTAAACATGATATTTCTTTAGTCATAATGATTTTTTTCAAAAAACTAAAAATACCCTTTTGTAGAGCTCAAGGCCAAGAGTCCAAATATATAAAGTTTGTTATATTCTAATTAATTTTAATATATTTTTTTAGATAATACAAGTAGGTTGTTAAAATAAAAAATGAGGCTGATTAGAAATTTAAAAAATACTAAAACATATTAAATTTTTTTGAAAAATATATGGTGACTAGAGGAGAGAATCATCTCCAAAAGGGTATAATTTATTTTTTGAAAATGATAAAAGAATTAGACAATAGTTGACATCAAATGAAAATAATCAAATTATGGTACCTTTGACTTTAACATGTTATAATGAGGAAAATATACATCAAAATTTTAGTTTTTTTCATGCACTAGATATTGAATTTATCTATTTGGGAAAAAATCAAGGGAAAGAATTTTTTTTCTATTTTTTTCTTGACGTCAACTCAGTCACTTTTTCCTGAAATTTTTAGCAATTCAAAATCCAGTCTTAAATTTATTTAAAAAATATCAAATCATTTTTAAAAAAATTTGAAAAATTACATAAATAAATTTCATCAAGATTTATACATTTCATTAGTTACATCATTTTGAAATTTGAAACATAAAGACCACTTTATGCGGTTGAAGTTGATAATTTTTGTGTCGGTTGATTCCTTTATAAAAGTGTGGCAGGTTTGTACTTTTACCCCCATGCTTTTGACATGCTAGAAATATTATAACATATTGATAAGCATATTTCTCCATGGTAGTCCAATCTAGTACCATGTTATGAGTAGCTTCTTTACTAGGACCATGCCACAAGTATATGCTTCACATATTCTATTGTGAATCTCTTTTATCACTAAGTTAGTTTCTTATGAATTTAATAATCTTAATAAGGTATCATCATATAGCCCCTACAATAGAGGGTTCCATCAAGAAGGGTGAAGAAAGATGCACTTTTGATGAAGGATTTATGATGATTATGTGAGAGAGGAAAGGGAATGGTGTTATCATGAGGGTAAATGTAAATATTGTGATACTAAGGGGAATTGGGATGCTATGATCCTAATGTGATATATTCCTAAGTATATATTATATATTCCTAATTATTATAAGGATACACACTTGTGGCATGTTTGACCTTAACATAGATATTAGTTAATACACTAATAATTTTTAATTAGGATGAAGGAGTATGTCCCTACATAGTAAATAGCCTATAAATAAGGAAGATAACTCTCTCCCATATCAACATATCATCTCTTATTGAATTCATATCTTATTGTAGACATGCAAAAATTCCTAACTCGTATCGCACATCCCTGATCTTGCATTTTTACATAATTTTCATCGTTATCCATTATTAGCATTATATAATTCATCATTCACATCACTTTCATCACTAATTCCCCCTTTAACATCATTTTTCATTAATTAACCTAATTTCCTCTATTAATTAAATAATTTTGAATTATTTAATTAATTCATCATTTTTCATTAATTTTCCCTTCATCACCTCTAATTTAATAATTTCAATTATTTAATTAGTAAAGTATAATTTTCTTCTAATGTCTCATAATTTTAATAATTTAAATTATTTAATTATCTAATTTTCCTTTCCACTGGCATGGAATATTCCTTTTTTAAAGGAATATCCTAATCCTCCATAATTAAATAATCTTGAATTATTTAATTATTCTAATTTCCCTCTCAATGGCATATTCCCATGGACTATTATTTTTCAAAATATCTCAAGTATCTCATTCATCATGTACCCTTTAAATCTTGATCTAATCTTCACCCTTCATTCTAGAACATCTTAACCAATTCCCTAAAACTATGGAGATATTTTGAGTTCAAACTAATCTTGACTCTTTATCCTCCTTGATATAATCTCATTCATTGATCTCAAGATCAATTCTCATCCATTGATCTAAATGTTGAAAATCTATAAAACAAGCATCTTCCCTCCATAATCAACACCTAGAATTATTTGAGCTAATTCATATCACTTGATCATTTGAGCATTTGAGAAATTTAATCATCATATAGGTCATTTGAATCTTTTACAATCATGGGAGCTAATGATTGAGCAATCCAACACACCATCAACCAATTTCAAAATGGAATAATAGGTTTGCACATGTTTGATTTCAGGTTTTGAATTGGGTTTTCATTATTGTTGTTGATTTCTAACTTGTTTTGCATTCTATTTCATTTGTAAGTTGGATTTGATCATTTTCTTGATTTGTGTATTATGAATTATAACCCTAATTGAATAATTCATGCTTCATTTCCATTTTACACTAACCTCACTTCATATTTTGGCACATCCAATTCAAAATAAAAGCAAAATCAAAATCAATCCAAAATGATATGTATCACATTATCCAATAGATCTTGTGACATGGCTTGGCTATAAAACCTTATCTATCTAATCCAATCAATCAATTATCACCCTAGGATGTATCTTTCCCTATCCTTGTGTTGCTCAAGCTTGAGTAACACCATCCTTGCATTGTTGTGAATACTCAACAATGTTATCCTCATCATCAATCACTCAATCCGATTAGTTATCCACATCATCGAACAATCAATTTGATTTTTTTATCTCATCCTACCTATCAACGCAATCTTGAAAAATCTAAAAGTAACCCAAAATCCAAAAAAATCAAAATATCTTCAAAAATCAACCTCAGAAACTTCAAAATATACCAAAAATAGTCTCAAATAACCTTCAAAAGCATAAAAAAATTCAAAAAATCTCAAAAATACTATCTATGTTATTGTTTATATGTAATAAAGTATCCATCTATAATAAAGTCATCATCATCTTCACCCTTTGGCAAAGCAATCCAAACAAACATAGTAGCCATTAAAATCAAGAACATTTAAGAAAAAATCGTGAAGACTTTATCATTATCAAATAAAACAAAGCCTAAATATTGATTTCCTGTCAATCATTACCATCATTACCATCAACATCCTACAATGAGCCTTAACGGATATATTTTTCCTAAAATGGGCATTATCAACGGATAACATCTCTAAACTACAAACATATATGACAAGTGATATGAAATCTTTGTTCATCTCTTTTGTTCTTTTTTTTATTTATCTTATTGTCTTATTTTGATGACCTCTTGAGGATGTCTGAAAAGATTTAGAGAGGAAGGAATGAGGCATGACCATTGATTTCGTATGCAATGTTTTTTGGATATTCTTGTAATACGACCATGGTGAATACTTGCCTTGTGTGTGTGGAAGTCATTTCAAGAAACATAAAGTGGGTTTGCATGTTTGGTTCTTTGTACCTCTCTGTACACTGGTCCAACATGATCTGAACTCCTAAACCATAAACTCATAACAAGGTTTTTGTATATCTAGTATGATTATGAATACTCCTTTTGTTTATAGATTTAAAGTCCACAAAATAGATACAAAGCCACCTTGGTTCTTCATACCTTGATGTATCATGTCTATTTTCTACATTAATAAGGATTGTTATGATGAAATTACTTAGTTTTCCCTAAAAGAAAAAGCGTACTCATCACATTTATCATACATCATCAATTATTGTCATCACTATTATTCATATCCACATTCATAAAAAGTAGGTTTTTAACAATTTGGATCAACATCATCTATTCTTCTATCATCTCATCTCTCTAATCATTCTTCTAACTAACATATCTATCATCACATCAAAACATCAATTTCATGCATTCTACATCCATCGAATAATTAGTATCACATGCATCTTGTATCCACAAAATCATTAGCTATGCATCCATCATATCACATGCCATATCATATCATTTGCATCATATCATCTAACATCCATGAATCATGCATATCATCAAAATAGCAAAAAAATATTAAAATAATCATATCCAAATATCATTGTATCATATCATCATATCTTGCATCAACAAATCATTAGCATCATCATAATCTCATAATTAGGTGCATCATCATATCAAATCATAAACATCATGCATAACATCAATGGAATCATGCACATCAGTAGCCACATAAAAATCATCTCATCTCATATATATCATCAAAAATGAATATTTCATGGTACATTATCATCTGTCAAATGTGTGATACATATATATATACATAGAAAATAAATATATATGTATGTGAGGCTCAAAAGGTCGATGAATGTATATACATCATAAATAATGTACATCAAAATCAAAAATTTGTACAAAGGGTCTATCTTGCACTCCTATGATCCTCTCCATCAAGATGAGGTTGATAGGGAGGCAACCTCATCTGCTGCTTCTGGTCTCCCCACCCTAATGACCTCTATGTGTTTTGACTATGTGTTGGTGATTTGTGAAGCTATAGGATATGACTTTGTGTCTATTGACATGGAGGAACAATGGAGCCACCCTCCAATCTAATGGATCCCATTTCCATAACTCTCCTAGAAGAGAGCTTAGGTTTTTTCTTCTCTCGCAGTACAACCACCTCATCAAGTGTTCGATAATACATCACCTCCTGTACCAAGTGCTCTTGCTCTCTCATATTCTTGTCCATGGTGAACATGGAGCCCTATGTTATCTCAAGCTACATGCACTGACCGTGCTCTATATATCTCTTAGAAATGGAAACATCCCTCTCAACTATAATGATAATAACATGTGCCTCTACAACCTATCAGTGGATTATCTCTACATCCCAGTGTGAGGCTCTCAGATCTCTCTCCCCTCAAGCCTGATCATGCTTGGTAGCTCTCTGATCTCTTTCTGTAACTACTTGATCTCTCTCTGTAGTGCTCTAAATAAGTTGTGTAGTCACTTGATTCCTCTCTATGCAGTAACCATCATACTCTCTGCATGCCTGATCTCACTCTAATAATATGAGAGCCAATATAACATCTTGGTCCTTCCCATCATCATCACCACCTACCCCCTCATCTCAAGGAGGGTCTTGTATAGGCACTTGTTGTTGGTCATGTTGTGGCTACTGCTCTGGCTGTTGTTGTGGTGGCTATTGATGCGAAGGACACTATTATCCATCATGAATGACTACTTCTTGAATATCTACCTCTATCTACTACCTCATCAATTGAGCTCTACCAACCTCTCCCTCTGGATGTCTTCTCTAATCTCCCACTACCTCTAGCCCACTTGAAGGATGAGTGAAACATACTTCCATCTCTAGGCCCACCATGTTGCATAGTCAGGAGTGGTGCCAAGATCATCTGGCCTCCCTGTCCATCCCTAAGGCTATGGAACAAGCTGAGCTAACTCCAACAAAACAACATGAGGTACCATTGTGCCTCCCCAAGTCGCTATCTCCCTGATTGTATGAGAAAAAATGGCATGATAATCATCTCCTGGTACAACCTATTTCTCGTTGATTTTCCTCATGACTCAGTCTGGTAGATATCTCTTAGTGATGTGTGTGATCCTCCTGATCAATCGTTAAGTCTACCTGTAGAAAGCTAGATAGATGTGATATTTTGACCACACCTCAATTTGTAGATATGGTGGCCATATAAACGCATCCATATCATCAAAAATACCTCTCTAGTAATGTAACATGTTGGTCTTCCTCTATGTAAGATGGAGGGCCTTACTTGTAAACAAGAGGGTCTCTTAGATCCCTATCTGACTCACCAATGGGCCATGTGACCACAATCCTCTCCCAGACCCATATATGAATCAATGTGACTTCTATAGAAAGGCTAGTGGCTGATCTATAGCATACCTGATGAATGTCATGATATAAGTGTGTAAGGATGTAAGGTACCCATGCATATATGATTCCCTCTAAAACCATTCTCTTGATCACATAACCCAATCCAACATGGAATCCTCACAATCTCAGATATGGCATAAGAGGTCCCTTGATCAAAGCAGCTAAGTAGAGCATAATATCATAGGTCTCTCCATAGTAAGGTCATAGATCTAGCTGACCATCAAGAATATCAAGCTACTCCTCTCTGAGTAGTCTCTGCATAGATGATGTACCTACATCCATATTGTAAATAACTCGAGCACCATCGATCAACACCCTGAGGATGCACCAAACATCCTCTAATGTGATAATGGACCACCTAGTCAGTAGTGTTGAATAGTTTGGATAACTAAGAGGGGGGGTGAATCAGTTATTATAACAATTTTCTTGACTTTAATTAATTCAAAGCAAACTTAAATCAATCAGATAATTATCTAACAGATATGAACATGAAAGCACACAACAACACCATGCACAATAGACACCATAATTTACGTGGAAACCAAAGAAGGGAAAAACCACCAAGAATTCTAATTCTCAATTATAAAACCTCGATTAAGGTGACACCGATTAAGGTGGCTTTTACAAGGGCTCACTGCCAAAGTGCTCACTATAGGTAAGGCTCACTGCTGGTGGGCTCACTGCCCAACTATTACAACCAAAGATAAAAAGGCTCACTGCCAAAAGAGAAAGGCTCACTACCAAGAGAGAAAGGCTCACTTCCAACAAAAAATGACTCACTTTCAGAAGAATGATGAAAGGTAATCCACCACTAAAATAACTGTCACCAACAATGACACTGGATAAAATCTCACTATTTGTTGCCTCCGGTCATATACTTTAACATACTTCACAATTTCTAGATTTTCACATTCATCACACTTGCTTTAATTGAAAAAAATCAACTTTTATTTATACCATTCCATTCTTCCATAAACTCCTAATTCGGCCAAACACAATGTCTTCATAATTTCCTTAAGTCTGCAAAACGTAATTTGAATTTGGTCACCACAAAACATTCCCATGGTGGAGAGGAATAAAATGTGGACAAATCAAAACCTCCTCTCTCAAATCAACACCCTACCATGATATCTAGAAATAGAATACACATGTTACAATGCAAATAATGTTCTGGAACACATAACCAATTTCTAGATCGATCCAGACCCATAAGAGTGTATCTCATTATGTTGCAAAAAGAATGGGACTATGACAAGCATGACCAAAGATAGATCATCACATCACAACATCCATAGCATGCCAATCTGGATCACCAAAGCATCAAAATTGAACCTTAATCAACCAAGATATGTTGACATCAATGAAAACAATCAACAACGTCGCATTCCAAAATTCTCCCCCTTTTTAATTCATGGAAAAATCCATCAACAACAAACCAAAAAACTTAAATATTAGCATCTTCTTGTCTTCTTTTCTTCTCTCCCTTTGACATCAAGGAGAAAGGGAAAAGCTCCCCCTGAAAAAATTACTCTGCTCCCCCTATGAGGAAGCCTCCCAGCATTGATCCAAATAAGAGTGAACATGTAATATCTTGGACCAATGCAAACCCTAGTGCACATTATTGTAGATTAGGAGGGGGCAGAACCCCTAAATTTTTCAGAAGATACTCAAAGGTATCTTTGCTCAACAGTTTTGTGAAAATATCTGCAATCTACTCTTTTGTAGGTACATATTCAAGTTTTACCTCATTGTTCAAAACCTTCTCCCTCAAGAAGTGATATTTAATGGATATATGTTTTGTTATGGAATGTTGTATTGGATTCCTGGAAATGTTTATTGCACTGGTATTATCACGCATAATTGAGATCGGTTCATCAAATGATATGCCAATTTCCTCTAGTGTTTTTTTCATCCATAGTACCTAAGTGCAACATGAGGATGTTGCAATGTATTTATCTTCAGCAGTAGATAAAGATACAAAATCTTGTTTCTTGCTTGAGCAACCAACCAACCGGGAGCCAAGGAAATAAGCTCCACCACTTGTGCTCCCCCTGTTATCAACACATCCAACCCAATCAACATCAATATAAGTTGTCAAATGAAATATGAGTCCTTTAGATACCATAACCCCATATCTTTTGTACCCTTCAAATATATAAATATCCTTTTTACTGCAACATGTGATTCCTTTGGTTCTTACTGAAATCTAGCTGCTAAACAAATAGAATACATGATGTCTAGTCTGGTAGCAGTCAAATATAACAATCCTCCAATCATTGACCTATACATACTTGCATCAACTTTAGGTGAATCATCTTCTTTTGTCAACTTGCATCTGGTAACAATAGGTGTACAAACTGGTTTGGAGTTCTCCAACCCAAACTTCTTAAATAATTCTTTGGTATACTTGGACTGAGAAATGAAAATTTCTTCTTTTTTTTTATTTACTTGTATTCCAATGAAGAAATTTAACTCACCTATCATAAAAATTTCAAATTCCTTCTATATTTCATATGTAAATTTTCTACACATATCATCATTTCCTCCAAAAATTATGTCATCAACATAAACCACAACAATCAACATTTGATCTGAGTGAATTTTGTAGTATAAATTACTGTCAACAAATCCCTTCTGAAATCCTTGTCCAACTAGATACTTGTCTAATCTGCCATACCATGCTCTAGGTGTCTACTTCAATCCATATAAAGCTTTCTTCAACCTACAAACAACATCTAGGTCACTTCCAGACTTGAATCCCTCTGGTTGTTCAATGTAGACTTCTTCCTTTAGTTCTCCATTCAAGAATACAAATTTTACATCCATTTGATAGAATTTGAAATCCTTAAAAGGTGCAAAAGCTAAGAATATCTGGATTGCTTCCATTCAAGCAACAAGGGCATATGTTTCTTCAAATTCAATACCTTCGACTTGAGTGTAACCTTTGCAAACCAATCTTTCCTTGTTTCTCATTAACTTTCTATTTTTTGTCCAGCTTGTTCCAGAATACCCATTTTGTTCCAATTACGTTTTTATCTGCTAGTCTAGGAACAAGTTCCCAAGTCTAATTTTTCTGTATTTGATCAAGCTCTTCTTTCATTGCCTTCACCTAATTCTAATCATTGTATGCCTCTTCCATAGTCTTTGGCTCAGTTTCTGAGAGTAGACACAATAATACTTTCTCTTGAGTTTATTTTCTTCTTGTGATGATTCCCTTATTCTTATCTCCAATAATCTAGTTTTCTAAGTGGTTTTTCTATACATACTTTGGGGTTTTAGTTGTAGTTTCCAAAGCCTCCTCTGTCTCTTATTCTTTCTTATCCTTTTTTTCTTTGTCATCTGTGTCATCTAATTCATATTCAATATGCCTGTCAGGATTTCTTTGAACATCTTCATCTACTTTCACATTCGCACTTTCAACTATCTTGTTTAGTCTCTTGTTGTAACATCGGTACACTTTGCTTCTTATAGAGTAACCCAAAATTATGCCTTCATCTACTCTGCTGTCGAACTTTCCAAGATTGTCCTCATCTCTCTGGATGTAGCATTTGCTTCCAAAAATTTTGAAGTACTTTACTGTGGGAGCTCTTCCATGCCATAGCTCATATGATGTATTTCCATATTTCCTCTAGAACAGTACTCTGTTGAGAGTGTAATCTATTGTGTGTATTGCTTCTCTCTAGTAGACCTATGGTAAACCTGCTTCATTGATCATTGTTCTAGCTACTTCTTGAACTGACTAGTTCATTCTTTCCACTACACCATTTTGTTGTGGTGTTCTAGGGGCAGATAGCTATCTTTAATGCCATGTTTTTCACATAATTTTTTGAATTCATCAGAAGTAAACTCTCCTCCTCTATCATATATTAAACACTTGATTCTTTTGTTAGCTTCATTCAAGAAAATTTTGAATTTTTCTAAAGCCTTTTTTTTTCTCTTAAGAATGCAACCCAAGTTAATCTAGAATAATCATCTATTAAAAGCATGAAATATCTCTCACCTTGTATGCTTCTTGTTTTGGTAGGACCACATAGGTCAGTGTGTACAAGGTCCAACAAACTAGTATATGATTCTTCTTTTCTTTGGAATGTTTCTTTGGTCTGATTTCCTTCTTGACATCCTTTGCAGATAGTGTTGTCTAGTTTGGTTAGTCTTGGAAAATATCTAACTGCTCTTGTTGAACTTATCCTTACCAAATTGTCAAAGTTGATGTGACACATCCTCTGGTGCCAGAGCTAGCTGTCATTGTACTGAGAAAATAATCATTTCTTTGTAGCTCCTTCCAGTTGATACATATTCCCACTTGTTCTTTTTCCAACTACAATAACAGTTATGAATCTCTTCGAGATCTCACAACCATCATCCTAAAACACCACATTATAGCCATTTTTGCACATCTGTCCAACACTCAGAAGATTATGATATAAACCCTTCACATAGTAAACATTGTCAGTGTTATGTTTTCCATCAAAGGTAATAGAACCAATTCCAATAATCTGTGTTGTTTTATCATCTATGAATCTAACAAAACCCCCATCATATTTCTCAAGCTTTACAAACTTACTTTTATCACTAGTCATATGATTCGAACATCCACTATCAATCATCCATTCATCTCTATTTCTTTTAACAAATAATGCAGCTTCAGTGTTATCATTAGATTTTGGACAAATATTAGAGATATCAATATAGGTTCATCTTTTTCCACCAAAAACAAACAATCCTCATGATTTGATTCATCATCTAAAATGTCGGCATTCTCATTAACATAATAGGCCTTCTTATTGATATTTTTAAACTTTTGCCTTGTTCCTTTTTCTAGACACTTAGTTGCTAAATGACCAATCTTTCCACATCTAAAGCATTTAAGAGGCAACATACCTTTGTACTTTCTGGTAACTTTCTTCAATTTCCTTGTGAAGTTTTCTTCCAACTCATCTAAACTTTCATCATCCATATCTTCTTCTATCTTTGTGACTTTGAAGGTTGTTTCATATTTCTTCTTTTCTTTTCCAAATTTCCTCATCTCAAATGCGGTCAAGGTTCCAAATAGTTTCTCTTTGGTGAATTTCTTCGGATCATAAACTTCCTCAATAGCTGAGATCTTGTCACTATAGATCTCTGATAGGGTCATCAGAATTTTCTCCATTACATCTTCATCTGTCAGAGTGCCTCCTTGATTTTTGAATTCGTTTACTGCACTGTCAACTCTCTGAAAGTATCTTGCTATATCCTCACCTTCTTCCATCCTCAATTTTTCATATTTGTGCTTAGCTGTCAACTTCTTTGATAATTTGACTCTATCATTTCCTTCATAGATTTCTTTCAAATTTTCCCAAACTTCATAAGAGGTTCCTAATGAAATAACCTTTGTTAACTTAGTCTTAGACAAATAACTAAAGATTGCATACCTTTCCTTTTCATTTTCTTCATAGGCTGAAATCTCCTCCACAAAACTAGGACCAGCTGTTGGTTCAACATATTTTTTCTCAACAATTTTCTAAGTCTTGTATCCTAGAGAGATTAGGTAACCTCTCATCTGTACTTTCTATAAACTATAGTCAGATCCATCAAATATAGGACTTTTTAGTTTGTGCACCATCGGATCTACCCAATTAGTTAAGCTCTTCTTCGAGGAACCAAAGCTCTGATACCAATTTTTGAATAGTCTGGATAACTAAGAGGGGGGATGAATAAGTTATTAAACAATTTTCTTGAATTTAATTAATTTGGAGAAAAATTAAATCAATCAAATAATTATCAAACAAATATGAACATGAAGGCACACAACAACACCATGCACAATAGGCACCAGAATTTATGTGGAAACCCAAGAAGGGAAAAATGATGGAGAATGCTAATTCTCAATTATAAAACATCAGTTAAGGTGACACTGATTAAGGTGATTTTTACAAGGGCTCACTGCCAAAGTGCTCACTGCAGGTAAGGCTCACTTCTAGTGGGCTCACTACCTAGCTATTATAGCCAAAGATAAAAATGCTCACTACCAAAAGAGAAAGGCTCACTGCCAAGAGAGAAAGGCTCACTGCCAACAGAAAATGACTCATTTCCAGAAGAATGATGAAACGGAATCCATTGCTAAAATAACTATCACCAATAATGAGACCAAATAAAATCTCACTGTCAGCTATCTATGATCATATACTTTTGCATACTTCACAATGTTCGGATTTTTGCATTCATCACACTTGCTTTCATCAAACAGAATCAACTTTTACTTATACCATTCCATGCTTCCATAAACTCCTAAGTCTTTCAAACACAATGTCTTCATAATTTCCTAAGTTATCCGAACACAATTTGAATTTGGTCCCCACAAATCATTCCTGCGGTGGAGAGGAATGAAACATGGACCAATCGGAACCTCCTCACTCAAATTAACATGCTACCATGATATCTGGAAATAGAATATGCATGTTACAATGCAAATAATGTTCCAAAACACATTAACCAATTTCCAGATCAGTCTAGACCCATAAGAGTGTATCTCATTATGTTGCAAAAAGAATGGGACCAAGACAAGCACAACTAAAGATAGATCATCATAGAAAAACATCTGGAGCACACCAATCCAGATCACCAAAGCATCAAAATTGAACCTTAATCAACCAAGATATGTTGACATCAATGACAACCATTAACAACAACAATCAACAACATCACATTCCAACAGTAGATGGAAAGTGGTTGTCGTAGATCACCATCACTCAACCAAAGTGGTCATCATCGCTCTATGAGCTCTAATCTTAGGCATGTAAGCTATATGGTGTAACTCAACCACATGAAGGAATAAAACCTCCTCCTCATCTATATTTTTACATCCAATCCATGATTCGATGCCTCTGCTCTCTTGAGGAGATAGGGTGAAGTATTGCGTACAAGCATGAAGCCAATGATGTCAACTTTGGAAAAATCTGGTAAAATTCCTAAGTGTTTGAACTAAAAGAGCAAATGCATCGCTTTGAGAAAACATGTCATTGCATAACATTCAGATGTAGACTATTTTTAAACATGCCAATATCCCAATTTCAAATGCAAACACGTCCTCAAATGTGTTTCTATCCCCATGTGGCTTCATCGCAAATGTGTCAACCCATTGCAAAGGTGTCACTTTGAGAAAAATAGACAATTTGTGATTGCAAATGTTCCCTATCGGGTTTCAAAAGCATTGATTTGTAGATCGTTGCATTTTTTTCTACATTTAGCTAGCAATTAATACGCTAAAATTAAAGTGCAAGCTAAAATTAAAGTTATGCATACCGTTGGGCCCACTCTTGCAGGTCTTTGGAACTAGTGGACTTTATCTACATGGTGTGGGTCATGAAGAACGAGTGCCATTGCAGAAGGTGTTTGAGTGGAGGGAATGATCAAATCTCTAAAAATCTCTAACGTTGAGTGCGTAAATGAGGATATTTTGAGCCTGATTTCCTATATATTACCACCAAATCCTATGGTTTTTCCCATGGCCACCCTACTATATCTTTTTAAATCCTTTTTTTCAATCCTAATCAGTTTTTAGGACCCCTAGGGCCTCATTTTTTTCATCCTCTTTTCAATTGAATTGGTCCTTAACTCTTGTTGTGAGCTTGACCCAAAAAATACTTTTTTGGCCAACCTCCCAAGGGGTAGCCTAGTGCCTATCATCCTTATGTCATCTGGTCAAGCAAAGTGGGGCATCATGAATTTAAAAAAAAAAAAAACCGAGTAACAATTATCTTTGAAACAATGTAGTAAACACATTGTGTCAAAGAGGGGCAAAATGTAAACATGCAAAAATGCCTAACTAGTAGATCACACATCCCTGATCTTGCATTTTTGCATTATTTTCATCATTATCCATTATTAACATTTCATAACTCATCATTTACATGACTTTCATCGCTAATTCCCCCTTTAACATCATTTTTTTCATTAATTTTCCCTTCATCACCTCTAGTTGAATAATTTTAATTGTTAAATTAGTAAAATCTAATTTTCTTCTAATGTCTCATAATAAGATAGTTTGAATTATTTAATTATCTAATTTTCCTTTCCACTTGCATGGAATATTCTTTTTAAAAGGAATATCCTAATCCTTTCCAAAGTGGTCATCATCGCTCTATGAGCTCTAATCTCAGGCATGTAACCTATGTGGTGTAACCCAACCACATGAAGGAACAAAACCACCTCCTCACCTATATTGGCCATCCAATCCATGATCTAAGGCCTCCGATCTCTAGAGTAGATGAGGCAAAGTATCGCTTGCAAGCATGAAGCCAATTATGTCAATTTTGGAAAAATTTGGTAAAAATCCTATGTTTGAACTAAAAGAGAAAACACATCACTTTGAGCAAACGCATCCTTGCATAACAGTCAAATGTGGACTATTTTTCAAACATGTCGATACCCCAATTTTAGATGCAAACACGTCCTCAAATTCATTGCTATCCCCACATCGCTTCATTACAAATGTGTCAAACCATTGCAAAGGCATCACTCTGAGCAAAAGCGACAATTTGCGATTGCAAATATGCCCTATCAGGTTTCAAAAGCATCGATCTATAGATCATCATGTTTGTTTTCTACATTTAGCTAGCAATTAATGCACTTAAAATCAAATGCAAGCTAAAATTAAAGTTATATGTACTGTTGGGCCCACTCCTCTAAGTCTCTAGAACTGGCAGACTTTATCTACGTGGTGTGGGGCACAGGAATGAGCCCCATTGCAGAAGGTGTCTGAGTGGAGTGAATGATAAGAGCTCTAAAAATATCTAAAGTTGAGTGTGAAAATGAGGATATTTTGAGCCTGATTGCCTATATATTACCCCCAAAACATATGGTTTCGCCCATGACCACCCTACTATATCTTTTTCAAGCCTTTTTTTCAATCCTAATAAGTTTCTAGGACCCCTAGGGCCTCATTTTTTCATCTTCTTTTCAATCAAACTGGTCCTAAACTCTTTTCGTGAGCCTAACCCTTTTTTTTTTGCTAACCTCCCAAGGGGCAACCTACTACCTATCATCCTTTTGTCATCTACTAGGGCACAGTGGGGCATCATAATTTAAAAAAAAAAAATTAACCGAGCAATGATTATCTTTGAAACAACGTAGTAAACACATTGTGTCAAAGAGGGAGAAAATGTAGACATGCAAAAATGCCTAACTCATATCACACATCCCTGATCTTGCATTTTTGCATCATTTTCATAATCATTCATTATTAACATTTCATAATTCATCATTTACATCACTTTCATTGCTAATTCCCCCTTTAACATCATTTTTCATTAATTAACCTAATTTTTTCTATTAATTAAATATTTTTTAATTATTTAATTAATTCATTTTTCATCAATTTTCCCTTCATTACCTTTAATTGAATAATTTTAATTATTAAATTAGTAAAGTCTAATTTTCTTCTAATGTCTCATAATTAAATAATTTGAATTATTTAATTATCTAATTTTCCTTTCCATTTGCATGGAATATTCTTTTTTAAAAGGAATATCCTAATCCTTTCCAAACTGGTCATCATAGCTCTATGAGCTCTAGTCTCAAGCATGTAATCTATATGGTGTAACCTGGTTGCATGAAGGAACAAAACCTCCTCCTCACCTATATTGGCTATCCAATCCATGATCTGAGTTATTCGCTCTCTACAGTGGGTAGGGTGAAGTATTGCATGCAAGCATGAAGCCAATGATGTCAATTTTGCAAACACATCATTGCATAAAAATCAAATGTGGACTATTTTTCAAATGTGTCGATATCCAAATTTTAGATACAAACACATCCTCAAACATGTTGTTATCCCTGCGTCGCTTCATTGCAAAAATCCTAAGTGTTTGAACTAAAAGAGAAAATGCATCACTTTGAGCAAACACATTGTTGCATAACAATCAGTTGTGGACTAATTTTCAAATGTGTCAATATCCCAATTTCAAATACAAACATGTCCTGAAACATGTCATTATCCATGTGTCGCTTCATTGCAAACACGTCAACCCATTGTAAAGGCATCACTTTGAGCAAAACCAGTAATCGGTGATTGCAAATGTGCCCTATTGGGTTTCAAAAACATCAATTTGTAGATCACCACATTTTTTTTCTACATTTAGCTAGCAATTAATGCACTAAAAATTAAATGCAAGCTAAAATTAAAGTTATACATACCGTTGGGCCCGCTCTTCTAGGTCTCTGGAATTGGTGGACTTTATCTATGTGTTGTAGGGAATGAGGAATAAGCGCCTTTGTAAAATTTGTCTAAGTGGAGTGAATGATCAAAGCTTTAAGAATATCTAAAGCTAAGTGTGCAAATGAGGATATTTTGAGCCTAATTACCTATATATTACCCCCAAAACCTAGGGTTTTACCCATGGCTGCCTTGCTATAAATTTTTTGAGCCTTGTTGTCAATCCTAATAAGTTTCTAGGACCCCTAGGGCCTCAAATTTTTCATCCTCTTTTCAACTAAACTGGTCGTGAACTCTTGTCATGAGCTCAACCCAAAAAAAAAATGTGGCTGACCTCTTGAGGGGCAGCCTAGTGCCCATTGTCCTTCCATCATCCACTAGGGAACAGTGGGGCATCATGAATATTTTTTTTCAATTTTAAATGAGCAACGATTATCTTTGAAACAATGTCTAGTAAACACATTGTGTTAAAGAAGGGGAAAATGTAAACATGCAAAAATGCCTAACTCATATCACACATCCCTGATCTTACATTTTTGCATCATTTTCATCATTATCCATTATTAAAATTTCATAATTCATCATTTACATCACTTTCATCACTAATACACCCTTTAACATCATTTTTCTTTAATTAGCCTAATTTCCTCTATCAATTAAATCATTTTGAATTATTTAATTAATTAATCATTTTTCATTAATTTCTCTTCATCACCTCTAATTGAATAATTTTAATTATTAAATTAGTAAAGTATAATTTCCTTCTAATGTCTCATAATTAAATGATTTGAATTATTTAGTTATCTAATTTTCCTTTCCACTTGCATGGTATATTCTTTTTAAAAGGAATATCCTAATCCTTTCCAAAGCATTCATCATCGCTCTATGAGCTCTAATCTCAGGCATGTAAGCTATATGGTGTAACCTGATTGCATGAAGGAAAAAAACCTCCTCCTAGCCTATATTGGCCATTCAATCCATGATCTGAGACCTCCGCTTTGGAGTAGATAGGGCAAAGTATTTCCTGCAAGCATGAAGCCAATGATGTCAATTTTACAAAAATCTGGTAAAAATCATAAGTGTTTAAACTAAAAGAGAAAACAAATCGCTTTGAGCAAACACATCGTTGCATAACTATCAAATGTAGACTATTTTTAAAATGTATTTATATCCCAATTTTAGATGTGAATGCATCCTCAAACGTGTCACTATCCCTACATCACTTCATTGCAAACACATCAACCCATTGCAAAGGAATCACTCTGAGAAAAAGCGTCAATTTGTGATTTCAAATGTGCCCTATCAAGTTTCAAAAGCATTGATTTGTAGATTGCCACATTTGTTTTCTATATTTAGCTAGCAATTAATGTGCTAAAAATCAAATGCTTGATCTAAGATTAAAGTTATATGTACTAGTGGGCCCGCTCCTCCAGGTCTCTGGAACTAGCAGACTTTATCTATGTAGTGTGGGGCATGAGGAACGAGCCCCATTTTAGAAGGTGTCTAAGTGGAGTGAATGATAAGATCTCTAAAAATCGCTAAAGTTGAATGTGCAAATGAGGATATTTTGAGCCTAATTGCCTATATATTACCCCAAAAACCTAGAGTTTTGCTTGTGGTTGCCCTTCTATATCTTTTTCAAGCATTGTGCCAATCCTAATCAGTTTCTAGGACCCCCAAGGCCTCATTTTTTTCATCCTCTTTTCAATAGAACTAGTCCTAAACTCTTGTCGTGAGCCCAACCTAATTTTTTTTTTTGGCTGACCTCCAGAGCGACAACCTACTATCTATCGTCCTTTCGTTATCCATTGGGGCACAGTGGGGAATCATGAATTTTTTTAAAAAAAATTAACCAAGCAATGATTATCTTTGAAACAACGTAGTGAACACATTGTGTCAAAGAGGGGCAAGATGTAGACATGCAAAAATGCCTAACTCATATCACACATCCTTGATCTTGCATTTTTCTATCATTATCCATTATTAACATTTCATAATTCATCATTTACATCACTTTCATCACTAATTCCCCCTTTAACATCATTTTTCATTAATTAACCTAATTTCCTCTATTAATTAAATAATTTCAAATTATTTAATTAATTCATCATTTTTCTTTAATTTTCCTTTCATCACCTCTAATTGAATAATTTTAATTATTAAATTAGTCAATTCTAATTTACTTCTAATGTCTCATAATTAAATAATTTGAATTATTTAATTATCTAATTTCCTTTCCACTTGCATGGAATATTCTTTTTTTAAAGTAATATCCTAATCCTTTCCAAACTAATCATCATCGCTCTATGAGCTATAATCTTAGGCATGTAAGCTATATAGTGTAACCCAATTGCATGAAGGAATAAAACCTCCTCCTCACCTATATTGGCCATCCAATCCATGATCCAAGGCCTTCACTCTCTAAAGTAGATAGGGTGAAGTATCTCCTACAAGCATGAAGCCAATGATGTCAATTTCACAAAAATCTTGTAAAAATCTTGTGTTTGAACTAAAAGAGAAAATGCATCGCTTTGATAAAATGTGTCATTCCATAACATTCAAATGAGAACTATTTTTCAAATGTGTCAATATCCCAATTTCAGATGTGAACATGTCCTAAAACATGTCGCTATCCCTACGTCGCTTCATCACAAATGCATCAACCCATTGCAAAGGTGTATTCTGAGCAAAAGCGGCAATCTATGATTGGAAATGTTCCCTATCAGGTTTCAAAAGAATCAATCTATAGATCACCACATTTTTTTCTACATTTAGCTAGCAATTAATGTGTTAAAAATCAAATGCAAGCTAAAATTAAAGTTATACGTAACATTGGGCCCTCTCCTGTAGGTCTCCGGAACTGGTGAAATTTATCTTTGTAGTGTGGGGCATGAGGAGTGAGCACCATTGCAGAAGGTGTTTGAGTGGAGTGAATGATTAGATCTCTAAAAATCTCTAAATTTGGGTGTGCAAATGAGGATATTTTGAGCCTGATTGCCTATATATTACCCCCAAAACCTAGGGTTTCACCTATGGCCACCCTGCTATATCTTTTTCAAGCCTTGATGCCAATCCTCATTCGTTTCTAGGACCCCTAGGGCCTCATTTTTTCATCCTCTTTTCAACCAAATTGGTCTTGAACTCTTGTCGTGAACCCAACCTAAAAAAAAAAAATTGGGTCAACATCCTAAGGGACAACCTAGTGCCTATCATCCTTCCATCATTTTCTAGGGCATAGTAGGGCATCATGATTTAAAAAACAAAAATTAATTGAGCAATGATTATCTTTTAAACTATAAGAGGGAAATATGGATTAGGATTAGTATCAATGAAATCAAAATAAGGGATAAAACCCAACCTACTCATGAAATGCAATTGACATAGCTATGAATTCAACAAAAAAGGTTAGCACAATCAAATTAAAACACAAATGAATTCAAACTACATAATCTTGTTATCCCATGTTGGAGTGTATTTGTGTTGATCTTGATATGTTGGATTGCTTTTCAACACAAAGCCTCTATGATTTTCAAAAGCATGATAATGATGATGGTGATGACCTAGAATGCAAGAGTGTTTGCTCAGCTTTCCCAAGAATCACACTGGCATGACCTCTCCACAAATTCTCTAGATGAATTACAAGAGGGATGAGGGTTGTTTTATAGATTTGTTAATTTCATATGAATGATCTGGATTCAAAGATCAAAGATCAAGATCAACAATCAATGCTTATTGAGAGGAAATAGATTTTGTAGTTAACTGACTTGATTAATCCAATTAAGGGAATTGATTGGATAATCAGTAGAAATTTGATATCTTAATTAGTGGGATTGGAATAATCGGTTGAAATGATTGATCAGTTAGCAAATTAGATTGAGTAATTAGTGGATGTGATTTGATCAATCAAAATGTGTGAGGATAATTAATTAATTAAAAATAATTAATTAATCTTGAGAGGAACGTGCAAGATGAAATTGATTTAATAAATAAAAGTGTATTTATTAATAGACCATGTTGAGTGAATTTTGGGAAATTAAATAATTAATTTAATTATTTAATTTAGAAGAGGGAAAGTAGATTAATTAAATAATTAATGATAACTATTTAATCAAATTAGAAGAATAAGTGACGTTAGAACCATAATTAAATAATTAATGTTTATTTAATTAATCGGGAGGAATAAGGTTAAATCATTGATGGCATAGTGAATTAATTAAACAATTCAAGATTATTTAATTAGTAGAGGAACATAGGGTTAAATGATGGAAATAATGTTAAAAGGGGATTAATGATGCAAATGAAATGAAATGATGCCAATAATGGAAAAATGGATTTTTAGGATTTGTAATATGCTTTAAGAATTTTTACGTCTATATTTTGCCCCTCTTTGACACAATGTACTTGTTGCGTTGTTTCAAAGAATTTGATGCTCAGATCAAGATTTGAAAAAAAATTAATATGCCCCATTGTGCTCCAATGATTAGAGAAAGAATGATAAGATGCTAGGTTGCTCCCTTGAGAGGTTAGGCCAAAAAATTACTTTTCAGATTGGGATCGCGACAAGGTTCAAGAGTAGTTCTGATGCGTAGATGAAGATGTTAGCTAGAAGAAATGTTAGTAGGATTTTAGAAGAAAAATGATGATCTTGATCTAATTTTTGAAAATCCATAGATTATGATTAATATGATGATATGTATTTGATGAGTTTTATTTTGCTTTCATGGAGAACTAAGTAGTGTTTAGCAATCCTTATTAATGTAAAAAATAGACATAATGCACCAGGGTATTAATGACCAAGGTGACTTTGCATATATTGTGTGGACTTTGACTCCACAAACAAGGAGTATTCTTGTTCATACCAAACATACAAAAACCCTATTATAGTGTATGAGTGAAGTTTCAAAACATTTCAGACCAGTTATGTAGAGAGATGTCGAGTACTAACATGCAACCACTACACGAATTGCCCCAAAATGACTTCCACACATAGAACAAAGCAAGTATTCGTCGTGGTAGTATTCAAAAAACATCCAAAAAATAGAGTAGACAGAAAATCAATGATCAATAACCCATTCCTTCCTCTCTAAATCCTTATGGACATCCTCGAGAGATCCTGGGAATGTGACATTAAGATAAATCAAAAAGATAAGATCATAAAAGATAAAAAATGTTGTATCACTTGCCATAGATGTTTTGATGTTTCATGATGTTACCCATTGATGATTCCTATTGTAGGAATGATTTATCCATTAAGATACACATTAGGATGTTGATAATTATTTTCAAAAGGTAGGGTAGTTAACACTTAGACATTGTTTTAGTTGGATGATGATCCAATCGTTTCATTTCTTTGCTTGGAAGTTTTGGATTTCGATGTTTGCTTTGCTTGTTGATTGTGTTGTCAAAGGTTGAAGGAAATGATTTTTTATTATGGATGGAGAGTTTATTGTAGATAGGTGATAACAAAGATAGAATTTTTGAGATTTTTGAATTTTTTTGTGCTTTTGAGGTTACTTGATGTTGTTTTTGATGTTTTTTTCAAGATATTTAGATTTTTTTGTGTTTTGAGAGATTTAGAGACCAAGACAAACACCTAAAGGGGACTGACCTAACACCTTTGGGGCTCATCGATGATGGCATTACCTAGGTTATACACGCAGAGACAACGTAGCTCAACTAACCATGATTGACACTATTTTTGGAGTATATCTAGATGTTTTATGAATGTTTTTGGATTTTGATAGGATTTTTGACCAAGTTTAAATACCAAGAGGGACACCTAAAGGGACTAACCTAGTGCCTCGGGGGCTCATCGATGATGGAATTGCCTACATATACGCAGAGATGACGTAGTTCAATTATTTTGACTTAATGCAGCTCGTCTGGAGACAACCTACAATGTTTTTGGGATTTTGATGTTTTACAATTTCTTTTGTTGGATTTTGATGGTTTTACAATTTTTTTTGGATTTTTATGTTGATCATATGGATGAATGATAAAGAGATATCAACATGTAGGGATATCAATAGTCTTTTGAGATCTTGTTGATAGGCCGGCTAAAACTGATTGACCTGATTGAGTAATTTTTAATAATGATAACATTATTGAGGATACATAACAATGCAAAGATAGTGTTGTCAAGATAGGAACAACACGAGGATTGGGAAGGCTACATCCCAAGATGATGATTAATTGATCAAGATTTTTAGCTAGGCTAGAAAAAATATTATTGAATGTTTTGATACCACGTTGAAGTGTTAGCAAGATGCAACTGATATGGATTGTTTGAATTATGTGGAAAATGCCTAGATTATAATGTGAGCTAGAAGAAATAGATCAATATTTATTCTAAAGCAAGATGTAAGTACCTTCCCCCAGTGTCTAGCAATGTAGGGAATGTGATGGGGGGATGCATGGATAAATGAAAGGATGGATAGATATGTAAAGGATATCAAGGATTATCTTGTGATAGAATAACATGTTTGGATAGAGTATGTGTCATTTGGAAAATTCCTCCTAGCTTAGATAATACTAGATAGGATATGATCAATGATAGTGACACTTGTCAAGACGTTTACCATAAGCAAGTGTGAAGTGTACACCAAACCTTTGCCAAGATCAAGATAAGTTAGATTTGGATGAAAAATGGGTTGGATGAATAGTTCATAGATTTATTATGGATAAGATGGATGGATGATGGATGGAATGTTGGATTTATTATGTAAAGGATGAGATTCTTCCACCTAAAATGGTGTAGATGCTCAATTCTACTCATGACTCATTTTTGCTAGCTTTTCATCATGGTACTTGTCTAAAGCGCCATTGTAGTGGTTTTCACTAGAGGAATTTTTTATCTTTACTCTTTTCTTGATTTTTTAAATTTTTATGCTCATGTTGAACCACCAGGTGTTGTTGATGTAGATGCTACTAGTGCTAATATAGGTGTTACTTTTATCATGATTTTCCAACGATATCCCACCTGGAGGATTTTTTTTGCTAAGAAACAGGCACTTGAGTGTAGCCCCTGATATTCCTTATCTTCTTTGTCGATACCAAAGTTAACCTTACCTAGATGCACACATCATGATAGGGTGACTTTAGATTCCTTATGATAAAGAGTTGCTACCAAGACATAGTCAATGTGAGATTTGGATATCATGGATGTCAAATTGGATGGTGAAATGTGTTGAGGGATATGAGATTCACATAGATTCATCAACATTTTGGAATATTTGACTCTCCAAACTTGGGATGATGAACAATGATGGGTGGATATGGAGATTCGATTGGGAACAACTTCTTCATATACTTTGTAGGTCACTCTTGAAGCTTTCTTTTGTATCGCTAGACATTTTTTATGGATGAACTTCCCTTTTTTATTTTTCCCCATAGTTTCTTTGATTAATGGAGTTTGATAGGGGTGATTTTCTTTCTTTTTCTTTGGTAACCATTTGTATTTTATTTGTCCATTTTGTTTTACTGATTCTTTTGCTTCAATGAATTTTTTTGTTCTTTGATATAAATTTTTCTCTTGTTGTTGGTCCCAATTAGAGGGTTGAAATATGTGTGGATGATGATTCATGATATGGCTAGTTGTAGCATTGGTAGTGGTTTCATCATAAGGACTCTTTGTGCTCTCTATGTTGATGTTTGCATTAGATAAAGTTACCCTTGGTATTATAGAGGTATCACTGATATGTTTAGATTCCTTAATTATTGAATAACTAAGACCTTGATGCTTAGGATTGTCAATAATCTGCACTAGTTCTAGGATACCCTGTTCATGTAGGCCTAATCCTCTACCTTGATAATGCATCCATTAAAAAAAAAAATTGATATAGGATATGATTTATCTTGTATACAAGGTGCTAATCCTTC
Source organism: Sequoia sempervirens (assembly GCA_007258455.2). NCBI lineage: Eukaryota > Viridiplantae > Streptophyta > Pinopsida > Cupressales > Cupressaceae > Sequoia > Sequoia sempervirens. Next base: position 984,204,006 of record VDFB02281492.1, read on the forward strand.
TCTACTCTATTTTGGATCTTCAAAGGTGATAGCTTCTTTATTGGTAAGATAGCTTGCTCTAACATAGGTAAGTGATCCAATTTTATAAGTGATAGGATCCTCAATATGTGGGATAACTTCTTGATTGATATCTTTGGCTTGATCTTCAAATGATATTTTCGATTCACAATCTGTGTAGAATTCTTCTTCATGATCCATTTCTTCTTGTTCTTCAAAGGATGTTTTTGATTCATAATTCATGCAAAAGTATTCTTCATGATCTATTTCTGATATTTCTATGGATTATACTATGCCTTGATCATGTGTAAATATGTTAAGAGTAGGAGACTCTTGTTCATTGTTAGTGAAGTTGAGAGAAAGAGGCTATTTTTCCTTGGTAATGATATCAAGAGTATGAGATTCTTGTTTTAGATGAAGATCATCTACATGTCCTTTAGAAGTAAACATCTCATGGGTAGATATTGTGGGTGATATATGGATATGATCATTGTTTATAAAATCTTATATGGATTGGAAGATACCCATTAAATCATTGTAGTATCTTGGAGATGTGGATCTTTGATCTAAGCTTTTATCAAAGTTATCTTTTGTATCAGATTGGAATAGACCGGTTAGATCTTGAGAAGACCTGGATCCTTGATCTTGACTGATTTCATAATTGATTTCGATATGCTTTGGATCGAGTTCTTGACATGGGTCAATTTCAAGGGATTTATTTTTTGCAAAGGGTTCTTGAATGTCTTCCTTAGGCATGGGTATTGGTTTAAGATTCTCTTGATCTTCAAATGAATTTGGATCAAGTGTTGAATTAAGGATTTCTTCAATATCAGCAACTATGAGGTCAAATGATGTCAATATGTCTTCGAAAGGACCATTGCTGGACTCTGGTGAAGGATTTTGATCATGCTTGGGGATAAATTCTTCAGATATGTCATCTTGATCATTAGATGGTTTTGACACATTTTCAACATGACCATTGATAGATAGATCTTGGGTGTTATCCTCAACAATTGAGGTAGATATTTTGTCAATGTTTTCAACCATGAGATTAAATGATGTTAAGATTTATTGAATTGGTTCATTGTTAGAAAATGATGGATTATCTTGATCGTGTTTTGAAAAAGTATTTATGTCTTCTAGCTCATTATGTGAGGTAAAAAGATCTTCAATGTGGTATTTGGTAGATGGATATTGATCATTGTCTTCAAAATTTGAGGTAGAGATATTGTCAATGTTATCACCAGTGATTGAACCTTGGATTTCCTCAATAATTATTACTCCTTGATCGATAAGGTCTTGGATGAAATTTTTGAGTTAAATACAATTTGTTGTGTCATGAAATTTTGCTCTATGATATTCATGATAAGCCTTGTCATCATCCCTTGGATTTTTGAATTGAGGTTCACAATTATGTAATGATTTTGGAAGTGTGATAAGTTTAACGTGGACTAACATTTTTAACAGCACCTCAATTGGCTCCCCTAAAGGAGTGTATTCACATTTATCAGTGTTATTATGGCAACAATTTTTGTTGTTGTGATGATTATTGAGGTGGTTGATGTGCAATGTCTTGATGTTGAACATTTTTTTGATGATATGAATCCATGTTTTGATGACTTTGATGTAAATATTGTTTATTTGGGGGTTGATTTTTTTGATGGATTTAATTTTGATGTTGCATTTGACTTTGTTGAAGATTGAATGAATCCATCCCATAATTTACTATGTGAGGATTTCACATGTTTGTGTTTGGAATGTATTGATTTGGAAATATGATGTTGGATTGAGTAATATTCATGCTTTGATCATAGACTTGTATGTTTTGACCTTGATTGAAATCTGCCATGTGACAAGATGCTCCAAAACTTTGATTCGAGAAATCCATAATTGATATATCATCAAGATTCGTAGGGTATGATGTCCCCATGGGTTTATAGAGTGGAACTAGATTCAAGTAATAGATTGATGTTGACATGTCTTTACTAACTTCAAGATTATATGGTTGTATGTTGTAATCTTGTGGTTTTCATAAATGTGCACAATAGACCTTGGTGAGTGGGAGATGAAAAGTTATGAAAGTGTGATGATGTTTTGATTTGAGATTTTTTTTGGTAAAATTGCGTACAAAGGGATTTTTTGTAAACCTTTTGGACAAAGGATCTTGATTAATTGATGTGGATTGATGTTGGGATAGTTGGATGATCAATTTTGATGTTGGATTTTTGGATATTTAAGGATGATAAGACTTTTCTACTCAACCTTATGATGAGGAGATGAGTCAATTTTGCATGTTGTTTGATAAATGGAACTATGATGTTGGATGCTCAAACCCAAGGATAAGAGTATGAGTGGATGTTTGATGTTTTGATTTGATACTAGTTTAGGACACAAGATGCACAAGACTTAGATTGATGTTTTGCTATGTCTTAGAGGATATGGTGATTGCTCTACTTGAACTAGTTGTGATGTTGCAAGGTTGTTGCTAATAGCCTAGAAACTTAGGGAGGTGAACAAGTAATGTCTACTAAATCTAAAAGACTACTAGTGGATATGGTGATATGATGGAAACAATAGCAAGATGATGGTTTGATTTGTTGTGTCTGATATGTGTCCAAGACTGGGTTGATGTTTGATTATTGATTGTGATATGAAGGATTTTGATAGGATATGATGTAAGTATTATTTTGATGTTGTGTCCAAAAGGTGATAGTTACGAACCCTAGGTAAACCAATTTTAAAGTGTAGGACGGTGATGTTGGATTGTGTATAGATGAATGTACAAGTCTAATGATGACAATGTTTTCTGACAACTATGTAAGGTATTAAGCCAATGCTTGGAAACTAGGTTATTTTGATAAATTCTAAGATGTGCCAGAAAGAAGGATGATAGAAGTTATTGTCTACGATGATAGTGGCAAAAATGATGACAATAGTGGTTCTATTTAAGAAATGACTACGATAGTCCTAACAAGAGTGGTTTTCTTATGATAGTGATTTAGTGCAAACAAAGATTATAGTAGTGGTTTGATGCACAATAGCAGTCATATTTTAGGATGACTATGGTAAAATGTTGAGGCAAGAGCGATAGATTTCACAATAGTGGCTTTATTTTGACAATTTTTAATTTGTTTGATAGTTTATGACAAGTTCACAATTTTTTTATGTTTGAAGTTTGATGTTTTGGTGATCTGTTTGAGAGCAAGTGAATCATGTAGCAGATAGAAATATTGCAATAACTGACTCAATGGTAAAGTGGGATATTTTTTGGTCCTTCTTCCATTAAGATCCATTGGTATAGCTCAAAGAATATCAATCAATTACACCCTAAGGAATAAAGGTGCATTTTTTGTCGTAGGTTTATCTCACCCACAAAAGAGTGATGAATCTGAATCTATAGAGGGGTCAAATAGGACATATCAAGGAAATGTATCATCTTTATACTCTTGTATTTTTAAAAGAGAATAAACTCTTAAGCCTTATGCCTCAGCTATAAATTGGACGTGGTAACTTCTAGGAATAGTGCTATTCCCATACACTACTTTGAAGAGCATTTCGAAAAGACTTGGATTGGTTTCTAGATACAAGGTGTGTAATGAGAATCGTGAACATTAGAGTTATGCATCATACAAGAGCCACTTGAGTCTCCAACCTAGCCTATGCAACTCATTATATTTGTACGAGGACTTTGGCACGTCATGGCATTCACACCCCAGATTCACACTACTTGTTTTTTCTTTTGTATGCTTTATATAGCCCACTGGTAAATGTGCTTTTAGGGTTTCTTTGAGTTCTCCATTGTGGGATGTGTCTCAAGGAAAACCCTTATCTAAAAAAAGGGAAGGCTTAGATGTTCTTGGTATTTCTCGTCGCCCAAGATTGCCAAAAGGCACAAGGAGAGAGGATACTCACACAAGAATTCCTTTGATGACCAACTAAAAAATGCAAAGATCCCAAAGTGTTTCTCATCACCCAAGATCATCAAAAGATGTAAGGGATAGGATACACACTTGGATTTCCAATCACGAAAGACACAATGAATAATTTATCACAATTATATTTTTAAGCGCAAATGAAATGTAATAGATAGAAATTCATGTTTTTAAAGCACCAAATTCAAATGTTAGAGACTTCAAACACACATACAAATGCTTGAAAATAAATTGATCTTGAAGAAGGTTCTACAAGAAAATTTGTTAGTAGTTTTAATCTTTGAGAGTCTTGGACTGTTCATTAGCCCTACAATTAAATGATTAGTAGTTCAATGAAAGTCTTTTAGGGGTTTGAAATGCATTTTTGATGAGATATAATGATGCAACTAGCCAACTATGAAAATGCAGTATTTTATCATGAAAATAGGCAATCTAGAAATTGACAAACAAATTTGATGACTAGAAAAACAAAGGGCGGACATAGAGGTACCTGACCTATGAATTTGAGATTTTTTTTCTAGAAAAGGGCACCTAGGGCACCCTTGTCTGGAGAGATGAAACCAAAATATTTCTTCAAAATCCTCAAGTCCCTAATCTAAGGCTTCTTCCTTTCAGCTCTTTCTATCATATCTTCATTGATTACCAAGATAATTGAGTTTTTGTATCTTGTGAAGTTATAGGGTTTGAATGCATCACTTAACAAATTATCTTCAATCTCCTTCAAACCTTCATCAAATCTATAACCTACACATTCAAAGAGAGAGTAAGGGTTGTTCCATGTAGGGGCTTGCCTCAATCAAACCCCATGTTGGTATTTCTACCTCTATAATGGAAAATTTGATGATAAAGAGAGATTATCCTTTTGAGGGATAGAGGCTAAATGATAAGTGAATGATGAAACAACTTGTTGCAACTAACCTCTCAAATATGATCTCCTTGAAGGACTTAAGTCATGTACATATCCTCAAGTCTTGATTGTGATTTGAATTGAATTGATTTGAAGACCTACAAGTGTCAGTATTTACAAACAAAATGTATGCATAAACATGAATCAACTAACATAAAAACATGAGGGCATGTGCAGGATCATGGTATGCCAAACAGGCCCTTAAGTGGCAAAAAATTCAGAAAAATCAGTGTTAGGCAACTTGACGTAAATATTTGAATAAGTTATCTATATTATTTCAAAAATATGTAAGAATAGAATTTATAGAAAATGAATGTAGTTTCTAAAATACTAGGTTTATTTAAAAATATAAATAAAATCTATTTTGTGAAATCAAATAAAATTTTAAATTCCGAGTACTTAAAATTTGGGGAAAAATAAGAGTAAGATTACCCCCCCATTTTTAAATCTTAAAAAATAATATTTTAAATATTAATGTATATTTAGTTAGAGGATGTGATGCATATTTTTTTGTAATTTTTTTTAGTAAAAATTTATGAATTTTTTATTACAACTTTTAGAAATATAAAAACTTCGTCTTCGACCACCTTAACTTGGTCAAAATTCATGAAATTTAATTTTTATTTTTTAATCCTATAGTATGTAAAGCATAGAATGTGGCATGTTTTGGATTCAAAAATATGTGATCAGTTGAAAGTTATAGATGTTTCAATCTGACCCTATCGATCGGGACTTTTAGTAAGTAATTCTAATAGAAAATGAATAATAATTATTTATTAAATTCAATTAAATCATAATTTATATTTTTGGAAAGCTGAGAATCTCCTCTAAAAACCCTTTTCATTTCATTAATTTTTGGGTGAAAAAAAAGTCACCCACATACCCTACAAATATTGCCACTTTTTGTATCGATGATCCTGCACATACCCATGATGAAGGATTAACATGATGCTTAACTAAAAATAATGTTGCAATAATGCTCATAAGTCTACTCTTGATAGTTCTTGATTGATTTTAGGATATTCACTTTGTTCCAAAATTCCTCTTCTTATTGAAATGGTGAAAATACTATATATTTATATGCAATTAATCTAATTTCTTGAAAATTAAATCCTAGTATCTAACATTTAGGATTTGAAATTCAAATAACAAATTGCCAACCCCAAAATATTAAAATTCAGGGTCAAATTAAGAGGACAAGAGTTCCTAGGGTGCCCTTGTCCAAACCCACTCTTTCAAGATCTGGATTGCCAAGGGCAAAATATTAAATGCATACTTTGGTTTTTCATATTGGGTTTTTCAATAAATATTTAAAATGGGCCACGAAATACATAATTTAGGACATTAGGTGCATTTTAGGTCCAATCACATAGGAAGGAACAAAATATAGTGTGAAATTGTCAAGGGTGACAATTTATGATGCTACATTATCATTTCAATGCATTTCAAACAATCATCACAACTTTCAACTCTAAGATTTTAGGTATAGAATATGAATGGAAAAAACAACACCATCAATTATAGAGAAAATAGGAGCAAGATTAAAGGGTTGTGAAGGCCCAAATCAAGACTTAACAAGCTTGCGTGGTGGAAATTTTAAAGTCTCTTAAATTTAATTTACCTAGGATAGGGTTGTAATTAAAAGTAAGTTTATTATGTTAATAAAAATTGATCCTTTATGTTGATGTTGGTGAAGTTTAAGTATGAAAACTATGAATCTTTTTATCTATTTTATTATACATTTTACTTGTTTCATTTTGTTATTACAAAAACTAGTGGAAATTATCAAAATAGATTAAGGCATAGAGTATCAAGATTGTATACGAACCTAGGCCTATTTTTTAAATCTATTTTATTCCAAACTAAAGATGAGAGTGAAGAAGTACCATAAGGTGTGTAGCCTAGTGGTTGCTTTGGTGGGGTCTTAAATTTGAGAGAGATTATTTGCTAAAGGCTTCATACTATCTGAAGTGTGATATTTTTGGTCCTAATATGTTTTTAAGCCGGGGGGCTTTTTCTACAACCGCATTTTATGCGTGTACATAAAAACTCGAGAAATCTCATTTTACTGTTCGGTCAATTCCATGATGTTCGATGGGGACCTTCGTTTCTGTTTTTCATCCAGTTTTGAACAAAAGAGGACTAATGAATCGAAAACAAAAAAAAAAAAAAAGTAATTAACAGAAAGACCAAATCTGATATAAAACTCTGCTCAAGCAAAGCATTCTGTCGAGAGAAAATCCATGGAAGCAGAACGATAAAACAAAGCAGCTGGATTGATGAAATGTAAGGCCTCTTGTTTGGAGTGGATTCTCTATTGTAATTTGATAGAATGTTCTTCCGAATTCCGTCGATGAAAAGGCATGGTTAATTTATAGGTAGCAAGCATTACTTCAAATTTCGATTCAAACATCTTCTCTAAAATTTACTCTGGTATATGTTTGTATAGAAGCGAGCCACGTGAGCAGTGGAAGCATTTGAAAGCAGAAAATATTTAAGGATGGAGTAATCCCCATTGTTTCTATTCAAAATCCCATGATTGAGCAAAAGTGGCGTAATCAAGAGACATGTACAAGGACGGTGTTGGAAGAGCAACACTTTCAATGGCCATTGACATGGCGGTCGCTGTTCCAATGGAAGAGGATGAGGACTGGCCATGGTGGCCGCTGCATACATTCAGTGAACATTTGCAAATAAATCTCATCTGTCCACATTTGGATAGGCTGTGCGTCACATCGACTATCCAGTTATATAATTTTATTAAAAAACTAATTTAAAAATAAATCTTTAAAACATATATCTCTCGACTTATGATATAGAGATTATGTTAAATATATATATAGGAAATTATGGTAATCCATTGGTTATTTTTTATGTTTGAATCAAATGAGGACTTTATATTCCTTATCGTTTTAAAAAAGGTGTGTGAGTTCCAAATCATGTGTCAACAAAAATCATATGATATTTATGGTCATATTTTTTTTTGGGTGAGAAAGATTGTATGATTGATTTTCTTACTTCATCATTTATCTTCATTTTAAATCTCATTTATTATCTACTAAATGTGGTGACTACATATCAAGGAACACAAGGTAGCCCTTGATTATATGGTATATTTAATGCATACATAGAACAATTCCTATATGTTCTCAAATATTATAAATACAAGTAGATAACGTTAACATTGCAAAGAAAGTTCGAAGTATTGTCAAAATGATGATTGAAGTTAAAATGCTCCAAGGAATTGTTAGGCAAGCCCTCAATATGAACAATCATTAAAGTGTAAATATAGAGATAATGAAGTATGCATATTATGTGCCTAAGGAGTAGGCTTCCTCGTCAAGGGCCCTACTACCCTCTTTTACCCATAAAAAAACATTGCAATAAAATTTCTGATGTTTTCATGGAAGCAATTTAACTTTTATAAATGTCAATTCGATGAGCCATGAGAATATGCACATGGAGGCAATGACATAATTGTTGGGTTCTTGATCCAAACCCTTTGAAGCATGAAGATAAATTATTCTAGAACACTAATATTTTAATATAAATTAAATTGTAAAATAGCTTAATGTATTTCATCTTAGCCACTTATCTCACAAGTTTAAAATATTTTATAAAATCTTGAAGTGCTCTCAATACTCCTAAAATATCAATTTAGCTAAGAGACAAAGTTAGCAAAAGGCATGATAAAAATATAAAGAGGTAATTCATTATTTCCCAAACAAAATATTAAGAGATAAGCAAGTATAATCAATAAGGGATTTGTATAAGGTGATTTAGCTAAAGAATATGCATGCCACTTACACTTCATATTTACGTGTTTCAATTTTTTAGGCCAAGGAAAAGGTACCTAAGCATCAAATCTATTGACTTTAAGAATCGAGGTGTGTTCAATAACAAATTATGATTTTTAAGTCTAGATTACATCCTCAAATAATTTTCTTTTTAGTAGGAGTAAAATATACTTAAAGTGTTGAATGAACTATATATTCAATACTACATTAGTCAAGGACATGATTTTTGTTGGTATGTGGCGACTGATCATGCTATACTGTATAGCCCATGGTATACTGTACACCCCGGCCCCTATCCTTGCCGGGGTCCGGGGCTGAGCCGGGCCCTAAACGAGGGTTCGGGGGCGGCAGCCCCCGAGAAAAATTTTCCTCCTACTTTTTCGCGTTGTCACAGAAAAAGGCAAAAAATCAATGGAAAAAGAAAAAACCGGATTTTGTATGAACTCTAAAATTTGGAAGCTTCTAAGCTTGTATGATGAAAAACACGATTATTCGCAAGATTGTAATAGGTTTTACACTGGATAATAAAAGTATTGGATAGCTATGATTTGGTGGATGTAGCCTGGATTGGGTGAACCACATTAAATTCTTTGTGTTATGATTTATTTTGTGTGTGTTTTAGTTTCTCTGTTTATTAATTAAAATCTGCATTTAATTGTTAGATATCTACCATCTCTAACCCTAACAAGTGGTATCAGAGCAGGTTGTGTTTTGATTATCGTCTGTAGGAAGATCTCACGGTTGAGTGGGAGTCTCACGATTGAGTGGGAGCAATGGCAGATGAGGGTAAGAAGGTTGAGAAGTTTAATGGGAAGAACTATCAATTATGGAAGATGCAGATGGAGGACTATCTCTATCAGAAGGATTTATGGCAGCCATTGGAAGGGAAAACCAAGAAACCTGTAGCAATGTCAAATGAGGACTGGGAGATCTTGGATAGAAAGGCTCTTGGCAATATTCGTCTATGCATGGCACAATCAGTGGCGTTCAATATTGCAACAACAAAGACAACTCAAGAGTTGATGGAAACCCTAGCAAAGTTATATGAAAAGTCTTCCGCTTCAAATAAGGTATTTCTTATGAAGCGTTTATTTAATATGAAAATGGTAGAAGGTGGATCAGTTACTGATCATTTAAATAAGTTTAATACAGTCACCAGTCAATTAACTTCTGTAAAAGTAAACTTTGATGAAGAAGT
>VDFB02281492.1:984213936-984417055 GCA_007258455.2 Sequoia sempervirens
ACAATGACGTTTCAGTGGTTCCTCATACTCTGGAACAACAACAACAGATACCACAAACTCTTGTGAATGTTAGACGATCTTCAAGGATAAGTAGACCTTTAAATATATTCTCTTCCTCTTTGTATACTATTTTGTTAATCACACAGGAGCCGAATATTATGATGAAGCTATGCAGGTGGATACCAAGGTTCAGTGGGAGCATGGAATGAAAGAAGAAATGGACTCCTTGCTGGAAAATCAGACTTGGGAATTATGCAAGTTGCCTGCAAGGTAAAAAGGCTTTACCAAACAAATGGATTTATAGGATGAAAGAGGAGGATGGAGGTAAGAAGAGATTTAAAGCCAGATTAGTTGTAAAGGGATTTGCACAGAAAAAGGGTATTGATTTTGATGAGATTTTTTCTCTTGTTGTTAAAATGACTTCTATTCGTATTGTTTTAAGTATTGTGGCTACTGAAGATTTGCATTTAGAACAGTTTGATGTTAAAACAGCTTTTCTCCATGGTGATTTGGAAGAGGAAATATATATGGACCAGCCACAAGTATTTGAGGTCAAAGGTAAGGAGAAACTAGTGTGCAGATTGAAGAAAATTTTATATGGCTTGAAGCAAGCACCTCGGCAATGGTACTTAAATTTTGATAGTTTTATGGCTGAGCAAGGCTATAGTCGGTGTAATTCTGACCATTGTGTTTATTTTAAGAGGTTGGATAATGACAGCTACATTATTTTATGTTTATATGTTGATGACATGCTTGTAGTTGGGTCTAACATAGATCACATAAGTGAGTTAAAACAACAATTACCAGATTCTTTTGCTATGAAGGATTTGGGGCAGCAAAACAAATCCTTGGTATGAAAATTTGTAGAGATAGGAAAAACAGAAAATTGTTTTTATCTCAGGCTAATTATGTAAAAAAGGTGTTGCAGAGATTTCATATGGAGAATGCAAAAACTGTCAGCACACCTTTGCCTAGTCATGTTAAATTGACTAAGGATATGTGTCCAAAGACACAAGAGGAGGAAGAAAAAATGTCCAAGGTACCATATTCTTCAGCTGTAGGTAGTTTAATGTATTCCATGGTATGCACGAGACCGAATATTGCACATGTTGTAGGAGTTGTTAGCAGGTATTTGAGTCATCCCGGAGTTGAGCATTGGAATGCGGTAAAATGGATTCTCAGGTATTTGAGAGGTACATACAATAATTGTTTATGTTTTGGGGGCTCTAATACTGATTTAAAAGGCTATGTTGACTCAGATTTAGCAGGGGATATAGATACCACGAGGAGTACCATAGGTTATGTATTTACAGTTGGTGGGACAGCTGTGAGTTAGATTTCTTGATTGCAGAAGGTGGTTGCTTTATCCACCATAGAGGCAGAGTATGTTGCTACAACAGAGGTGGCAAAGGAGATGATATTGCTGCAACTTTTTATGGATGAGTTGGGCAAACAACAGGCTGGAAATTACTTGTTTACAAATAGCCAAAGTGTTATACATCTTGCAAAGAATTTTTCTCTACATTCTAAAACAAAACACATCCAGTTGAGATATCATTTTATTTGATCAGTGTTAGAGGATGGACAGGTTAAGCTAGACAAGATACATACAAATGTCAATCTAGCAAATATGTTTACGAAGGCAGTGACAATGGAGAAGTTGAGCTCCTCTTCAGCTTCTGTTGGTCTTCAAGGTTGAATTCAAGTATAACAAAGCAGCAGGGTCCAAGGTACTTATTTCCAATGGGAGCTGTAATTGCAGCAGTGTCATCCAGAATCAGTCTCCAAATGGGAGATTGTGTTGGTGTGGAGCCTGATCAGTCTCCAAGTGGGAGATTGTTGGTATGTGGCGACTAATCATGCTATACTGTATAGCCCATGGTATACTGTACACCCTGGCCCCTATCGTTGTCGTGGTCCGGGGCCGGGCTAGGCCCTGGGTGGGGGTTTAGGGGTGGTAGCCCCCAAGAAAAATTTTCCTCCTACTTTTTCGCATTGTCACGGAAAAAGGGAAAAAATCAATGGAAAAAGAAAAATCCGATTTTGTAGAACCTAAAATCTGGAAGCTTCTAAGCTTGTTAAAAAGGGGTTTGGATGGGTATTTCAGTATGATGAAAAACGCGATTATTCACAAGATTGTAATAGGTTTTACACTGGATAATAAAAGTATTGGATGGCTGCGGTTTGGTGGATGTAGCCCGGATTGGGTGAACCATGTTAAATTCTTTGTGTTATGATTTATTCTGTGTGTGTTTTAGTTTCTCTGTTTATTAATTAAAATCTGCATTTAATTGTTAGATATCTACCATCTCTAACCCTAACAATTTTTACTAGTTATATTATTCTTTTAAAGGCCAATTACGCTTCCAAGGCTCAAATATTTTCCTAAAAAGTTAGGATCTAATCTTGGAAGGCTTAAAATCAAAATGTTCATAATTTAGATTATATCTAGTAAATTTTAATTAAAAAGTATCATTGTTATCAATCTAAACATCTAAACCAACTAGAATTCAATAAAAATGTAGAAACAAAGGACATACATTTTGAGCGATGTTGTCCATTTTTATTCTACCACAATAATACTAGGAAAAAACACTATTCAATGCACTTTAGTAGATCTACATGAAGATTCACACTTTCGATAGCTCCAAAAAAATATCTTGAAATCTATTAAAGATACATTTTGTTTGTGCTTCCTTTCCATGAAGAAAAAAGCATGATATTCAAGAGATATGTGTTTACACATGCAACCATATTTCTCAAATCATGGCCCAACTAACTCATATCTTCATCTTTACATCATCCCATTTAAAACATATTTTCTAAGTGTAATTTTAGCCAAAAACATACATTGAAAAATTATTCAAAATACCTTGGATATGTATCATGTAGAAAGAATTTTTAACTAAACCATTTCATATGAACAAGCATAACTTCACCAAAATAAAATCTCAACATGTTGAAGAAGCACAAGACATTATCATTTGTACAATGAGAATGATCCCATATTTGTAACATTTCATTATGGTAAAGAGACAAAAGGTGTCATCGTTTGTACAATGAAAATTGTTCATTAGCTATTGAAAAAGAAAAAACCTACACAGCTCTCATAATTGATTATTTGGATAATATTTAGTCACCAAGCCTCAAAAAATACTTAATGTTAGAAATATGTATAAAAATAGCCAAAAATTAATGCTCTATTATAATTTTTGCTACAATTATAGAGGTTGATCCCCAGATGGAGATGCATGTCATGACCCTAGTTAAGAACTAATAGAATAAATAGATAAAATTGTACATATATAGTTATTTAACACATGCCTTGGTGTATTATAGAAATTTTCATTATCAAACATATTTCTAACACATGATGTTGCTAACAAGTTTTATGTTTATCCAAACTTTTTCAGCTTCAAGCTAAGATTTAAACACATCAACTATAGTTGAATTGTAATACCTTATAACTCATGCAAAATTTGACAAGTTTACACACATTAAATCATATCTCAAAAGATGTTACTACACACATGGATGCTTAATCAATCCACCACAATGTAGCAAAGAGTATGCTTATGTGATCAAATTTATATTATAAAGAATAAAAACTCTACTTTCAAATAGTTTATCATTCTTATATGCAATTGAATGTTATCTACATGTGATATAAATTGTTAGAAAACTTTCAAGAAGATAAAAAACATATAAAATAAACATCACATGATAGAAGATCAACACAAAATATTTATTCTAGAGAAATTAAATGTGAGAAGAAAACTCCAACAAAGAATTTAATATCATCAATTTGTAAAATGATGCAATCACGAATGGAGGGTCCACTTAAGGGCTATCCAACCATGAATCCTAATACAAATCCACATAATCCATGTTGAGTTATTATCAAGATCAACACAATCTTATTACAATCAATTTGATTCAACATGTGTGTGAATAATTAGAATTGCATTCACAATTTATGACATAATGGGCTTACGATATTCCAAACCTCAAGCTTCACTTACAATATAATTTCAACACTTTCACATGAGTGTAACCACAAATGTTGGCTTACTTAAACTAATATCTACCCTTTTTCTCTACTTTGAGTTATTTGGATACTACTTGATCCTTGGATCTCTCTTTTACCTTCATTATCCTCTTGCAAATGAATTAGAACTCCTTTTACAATGAATCTATGGGTGTAGAAGGTTAAATGGTAGCCAAGATAAAATTTATGATTCCAATCCAAAGAAATCCTATACATAACCCCTCTTGAGACCAAGAAATTATCTCAAGTGATTATCCTTTAGTACAAGACACTAAATCTTTGCACAAAATGTGTAGACCTCATTAAGTTGATATGGCATGCCACCTTGTAAAATGATAAAGGAATGTGAAACGTGTTGGAAGATTGACGAGATTCTCATTAATGATGCAATATTGGTAACATGAGCATGGTACATACATAATATAGGATACAATGTTTTCATTGATGTCAACATTGTTGTGGTTAATCCTAACATGTTTCAAAGGTATTGTGGAAGACATTTTTGCAAGTTGAGTTGGTCCCTAAAGTGCAGTTATGTAGAAATTTGACTAAGTGTCAAACTTGCTAGTTCAGGATTATAAAGTATCAGTTTCTGGGTCCACACCACTCCACGAATGGAGATATCTCTTCTTTATTATAAACCTGATTTTTTTTGTTACTAGAAGATTCTAAATCCAATATTTCATATTGTTTGGAAAATTATTTTTAGAGATATGAATGACAAAGTTTCATCTGGTATAATATAATCATTTTTTGTATAGTGTGTCTGTATGGGAGATTTTGCACTCCTCTACGGATGAAGATTTGTGTTGTGATGTTGAATATAGGCTACCAGATATCAGTTTAGTAGGAATTCTAGATGGAATCATGTGTTGAGGTCCACATATTGCAAATTTGGTGCACAAATAAAGATTTGTTGGTTCAAGTCTTATTTGGGGCTGACCTAAAATGTTTGATGTTTTGTAAAGAATGAATAAGTGTTCTTTTCTTATGTAAGATATAATATAGGTTCATCTTGACTTATCTTAAGGTGGTTTGAATTTTGAATTATGGCACGAATTTTAGATGAATTTTTTTGGAGGTTAGGACAAGCTCAATTTTGTGTTACATCCAATTAGGCCAACGTAATTGATGTTACACTTGATGTAGATATATATAGTGGATTTATTTTGATGTTTTGGGATGATGAATGATTGATGAGAGATAGATTACATGTATGGTGTGCCACCTACATGTGTGTGATGTGAATTTTATCAGAATAGTGTGAATTATGTTGTAAGGTGTGTGAATATAGAGTAGAGCAGAGCATTGATCCAGATCAGTGCAAAGATTGATATTGTACTTCATTGGAACTATAATCCAACATATTGTAGATGCATTTGTATCAATTCAAATAGTCAGTAAGCCACACATTATTTCTTCTATCTTATTCTTTGTGGGAAATGAGTCCACTGGACAGTGAGTTCACTTGCAGTGAGAATTTTTCTAATATACTATATCTGAATATAATATATTGTGAGCTAACCCTCACCGTGGTTTTTTCCATTTTGGGTAACTTTCCACGTAAAAATATTGTGTTCATGTTGTATGTGATGTTGTGGATGTTTCATGATTTCTTTGCTTATAACAATTGAATGTTCTTTACTAATTGGATGGATAATGTTTGAATGGTTTAATAGAATATTGATTCACCCCCCCTCTAAATATTTTGGGTGTTCAATAATTGATGTCAAAGCTTGGATCCCTGGAAGTAGCTTGACCACTTTGGGGAGATCTTGGAGTTTGAACTCATGGCTGATAGAAAGTTTCCCATTCCCCCTGAAGAGATTCCTACTATTGGATACACAAAAGAAGATTGCATGCTTGACAAAGATGGAGGACTCAAAGTTTCTCTTGAAAATATTGACAAAGTTGAAGGTGAAAACAAAGATCTAAAGGAAGATTTTAAATAAGAAAATGAATGCATCAGAAAATTGACAGAGAAAATAAAGAAGTTCAGAGAAAGAAATAAGGAAGTCAATGAACAATTGAAGCAAGAAAATGAAAACATCACTGGATTGAATGTGCAAGTTGAAGAAAAGAAAAGAGTTGAGGAATTTCTAAATGAAATAGTGAAAATAAAACCTAATGAATGCATGAGGCTTGAATAGGAAGTGGTAAATCTAAGATCAAATCCGAAGGAAGCAAGAAGTCATGATGATACATTCAAGACAAGTTCTACAATGCTTGATGAGTTGATTGTAGGTCAGAAAGCATCCAAAGAAAAAGGTGGTTTGGGACTTGAAAAGGGTGAAATCTTAAAAATAGATTAAACGCCTAATGCAAAAAAGAAGATTAGTGAACTAGAAATGACTGAAGACAAGAAGAACAATAGCAAGATCTGGAATCAGAGAAACAATGCTAGAATACCTTCGATCAGACAACCAAATGCTCAAAGGTACCCATATTTCAATGGTTTTTATTATTCTTGCAATAAATTTGGACATAGAACAATAGAATGTAGAAGCAAAATGAATCAGAATGTCCCATCCTTTACTGATCAATGCTTTATATGCAATAAATTTGGACATATAGCAAGTCAGTACAAAAGTCAAATGATGAATGCATATAACAATGGTAAAATGATTCAATCTTTCAATGGTTACTGTTATACATGATATGGGTTTGGACACAAGGCTAATCAATGCAGATATAGGATGAATGGGAGGAATTATATTCAAAATAATGTTGTATTTCACAATTGTAATAGACCTGGACATATTGCTAAGTGAACTATAGAAGCAAAAACACAAGGAAGGATAATCTGGTAAAGAGAAATGAGCCAGTTAAAAAGGTTGATTCGGTTGAAGTAAAGAAAGAAATGGAAAAGATCTAGAGAAGGAAAGAAGAGATTGAGAGAATGGAAGAATTTGTACCACCCTCTGGTGTAGATTTTTCCTCCAAAAACTAAGCCTAGATCTATGGCTTAGGGAGATATTTAATGAATATCCTTTATCCACCACTAGAAAAGAGGTGTTGAAGCTATAGCACGAAGATGTAAGATAAAGAAAAAATATGA
The DNA here is from genome assembly GCA_007258455.2 of Sequoia sempervirens. NCBI lineage: Eukaryota > Viridiplantae > Streptophyta > Pinopsida > Cupressales > Cupressaceae > Sequoia > Sequoia sempervirens. The sequence goes on from VDFB02281492.1 coordinate 984,221,043, forward strand.
TAGATCTATTGGTGAAAACTACGGAAGAAAATATGTCAATGCAAAGATTTTTGGAGCATTAGAAGTTGACTGTGTATACAACTTTAGGGTTTTTAGCTTTATGAATTGAAGCATTTATTGCAGAAGTAGGTCAAATTGAGAAGTTAAAGGAAATTTTTCTAAGGAAAATTCATTTCATCAAAATAATTTGAAGGAGAATATAGCAATGAAAAGAGAACTTGAAGAGTCCAAGGTGATTGAAAGTTTAGTGCATCGAAACCCTAATTCGATGAGCAAAGCAAAAAAAGGTATTTAGCAAATCTTGTGTGCCCTAGCTTTCAGGAATTTTTCATTGAAATCAAGGTGAATACATATTGTAATGGCTACTCCAAAAGTTGTTGAATTTTTTGAGAAACCCCAACCAAAATTTAAGAGATTCCTTGTGAGAGCCATAAAAGATGACCCTCTAGGTGCTTTTTCACATATTTTGTATGGGTTTCTACCTACAAAGGACATTAGGGCATATATTCATGGAAGCATGGATGATCATTCCCCCAACAAATTAATGGATGTTTGGGAAAATGAATTAATTGGTGTTTATTTCACTTTGAATCCAGAATACAAAGCCCTAGTCGAGAAGAAACTGGATGTATGACAGTGGTTCCCTAACTTTTTCTATGATAACAAGTAGATCAAAATGGCACTAAGTATAATTCATGATCAGTTTGTATGGACCGGCATGCCTCATATGATTACAAAGGAAGTAATTAGAGAAATCATCAGTCTATGCTCCACCAGATCGGTTCTAGTCCTAAAATATGTTAAAAACAAGAATGTGATGGAGAAAAAAGGTGTAATATTTGACTAGAGAGCCCTCACTATAAACCCTATTAGAAACCCTATTGTTAGGTATGCTGCTATGGTCATCAGATATAAAATCTACTATGTGCCAATCGAGAAAACTTAGTTTTTTCCATCATAATCCATCTGGCACAAGCTATGGTAGAGAATGGAGTTGATTATGACCTTTGTGAGTTGCTTAGGAAACAACTAATGGAAAACCTAAAAGATAAAGTTTCATTCAAGATTTATAAGAGAGAAAAGGAGAAGAAATCCAAGAAGGCTTCTCCAGAGAAAAAGAAAGCAGAGATAAGTCAAAGGAAGAAGTCTCCTGAGAAGGTAAAGAAGCAAAAACAACAATAAATGCCTCACACCCAAATGAAGTTAGAGGCATTGTTCAACAGTATTTTGTAGAATGATATGTTGAAGGCCACAACAGAGCTATACAAGGAATCCAATGAGGTAGACAAAGCTATTATCATAGAATCCATAGTCAAATAATTTTTTACATTTGAAGTTGATATGAAGAATATCTAGAAGGATATTCCTAATGATGTTTGGAATATTTTGCTAAAAATAAGAGAAGAAGTCATAATGGAACATGAAAGGCTAAAGGATGAAGCCTTGGAAATATTTGGAACTCCATTGACCAAAGAAAATAGAGCCACATTGGCTACTATTTATAGCAAGGAGTTGAGAACAAAAAAAATAGTTACCACTCTCATTGGAAAGGACAAAGATGAACATGAAAGAATTAGAAAAGAGTGCAATGACAAAGCTGAGGAGATTGTGCATAAGTTAGGACGGCTTCTGATGAATAAGGAAGAAATAAAAAGTTGATATTATTGCTTTGGAACCAAATTTGGAAGGAGAAGTGCACATTGATGATGCTCAACATGATCAAGACACTATTGATGAATTTGCACAGGATAACACCCCTCTATAAATAAAGGATATTCGAAAGAAGAGGCATTAATCAGAGAAGATATTGCAAAGGTAAATGTTACATCATCTTCTCTAGTACAAAGTATTGAATTTGATCCTCTGGTAAACACATGAAATGTTCCAGAGGAAGAAAAAATAGAGGAAGTGAATACAAATGTTGACATGGAGCATGAGGAAGAAAAAGTTGATGAGCATCAAGAAGAAGAGGAAAAGGAAAAGGATGTATCTGGATATGTAGAAAAAGATAAATCAGCTGACTTCGGTACTACATATAAAGAGAAGGCTTCATAAACTAAAAGGTCTCTTAGTGAATCTTTCAGCTCCTCCAAAGTTTCTATTAGAAATATGTTGAGTATTCAACCTAACTTTGAACCAGTTGTGTCCTCGCAACTATTGCAATTGTCGATGAATCAGGATAATTTCAACTTGAACAAGATATCTCATATTCACAAGCTTCAACTAGGAGACTTGTTCCATGCATATGCCAAAAAATGGATCATTGATACACATAAAAAGAGTGGAGAGGTAATGGATGAGGTAGTGAAGGCAATGCATGAGATCATACCTGGATCGAACATAGACACGTCTCTCTCAGGTATGGATAATGTCAAACTAATGATTGATTAATTAAAATCATATGCATCCAAACTAAAGGAAGAGGTAGAGAAGGAAGTGGTAAAGAGGTTGAATGACAAGAGAATGTTGGAGATCATAGAGAAATGTGTTGTTGCACATAAGAAGTTCTTTGAATTGATGAAAGATGCAAAACATGTGTAGATGAGGCTAAGGCACTATTACAGTATGGGATGAAGTGGCTTAGAGCCACATAAGGTATAAGACAAGATATGAAATCCATAAAGTCTTAGATTAATATAGCTTCTAGTGCATATAACCTAGTTGTTGACCTCACATGTGCTATAATGGACCTCATAGAGCATCTTCACAAGAATTTTTTCCAATTGTAGGCTCAAAAAGAAACTATTATTTTGTAGTTTGAAGAAGTCAGGGATGCAGTCAATCCCAAACTCATAATTTTTTCCAGAGCACTTCTCAGTGTTGACAAGGTTAAGAAGATGAATCTAGTACCTTCTACTTTGGAAGAAGGATAAGCACTTATACTAGAACTTGAAATGCAAAATAGGTTGCTCGAGGAGGCCAAGAAAGAATGTGAACAACAAAGACAATCCTGGGAAGACCAACTGAAGAATTTTTAGGCGTTAACTACCTCTGATTGACTTATATTTCATTCTTTTATGCATTATTCTATCTATTTTCAAATTTATTGTATATATGTGGACATATATAGTTGCTTTTTTTGCTTCGGTATATGATTTAGTGGGAGTTCTGGTAATGATACAAAACATGTGTATATAGGCACCCTTTTCCATTTATTTCAAAGGGGGAGAGTTGAAAACATGAAAAGGGAGAGAGAATGTAATAAAGGAAAGCTTTTGGAGAGTGTTGGAGAACATTTTTATGTTGCCATCAATGACAAATAGGGCGATTGTTGGAAGATTGAGGAGATTGTCATTGATGATGTAGTACTGGCAACCAGGGATTTTTTAGTGGTGAATCTTCACCAATTGGTGAATAGCACATATCGGCCAAGTCAAAATTAGAAAATAAATTGCACCCAATAGGGTGGCCAAATTGCTTGGATTTTATGAATTATTGGTCCAATGCATTTCCATTCACCATAACAAACTAGGAATTTCAAATGGACCGATTAATATTTTCACTTGGAATCTTAGAAGCATGCATTAAATCACCTATATATTTGCCAATACTATTAAAACAACATTGTGTATCAAGACATGTTTCACCAACACCTTTAAATGTTCACTGCATGTGAGGACCCATTTCACCAATTAAAATTTACAAATAGTTGCTTATGAGGACCCATTTCACCAATAACATTAAAAATAATTACATTTGAGGACACATTTCACCAATTGCCATGACACCTACATGCTAATTGTAGGGCCATAATCGCCTTGAAAATTATAGCATGTGTTTCATCGAGGTTTGATTCGCCCAACTCTCAAACATATTGTTGCATAATCACACGCGATTCACCAAATTTTTAATATACCATTTAAAAATACCACAAAATTTACCAAATATTGATTGATATAAGTACAATCAAAAATATGATTTATTCTTACACATTTTTTTCAGTTTTGAACTTGTGAGCTCTTGATTTAGAAGTTGGACTTGGAACCTTGAAGTTGATCATAGGAAAGTTACAAACTTACAACATAGGCAATCATGCATTAACGAATAGCAAATCAGTGAAAACCTAAAGGTGAGTGATCGTTTCTTCATAGTGTTGTAAGATTTTTTAATCTATTTTCCATTCTTGCTTCAATCTTAAAGATGATATTGAGTAGAGAATGGGATCTATATTATATGTCCTCAAACAAGAAGACATTTTTTCCAACTTTTATTTAAAGTGATAGATCAAGATGTCGAACAACAAGTGCAACAAGGGTAAGACTCCTTAAGGTGGTGAAGGGACTGGGAGGCCATCAAAACGCCAAAAACAAAGAGTTACCATACAATCTTACTTTGAATTTGGCAATGTTTCTAATCCATCAAATCAAGATGGAGCTACATCATCAACACTTGCACCAAATATTAATGAAGAAGGCATTCACAATACCTCACCGAAAGGTGGGATTGAGTTAAATGAGTCAAATGAGGATGTCAATACCACAGAAGATGTTCCAAGGGATACCCTAGTTAGCCAGAATGAGATAATTGACTTGGATGAAAATTATGGTGCCATAGATGATGTTGGTAGCAAGAAAAGAAAAGGCAAATAAAAATGGGGTACAAGTGGGAAACGAAAAGGAATTTTCAAATTGATTGGGTTTCAAAGTACCCATTCATCGAACCAATGGAGAAAGAAAACAAAGATGAACCTCCAACATAATGCAAGTGTAAGATTTTTAGTTGAAAATGTAAAAGAGACAAGAGGTTGCAGCTAAAGCTTGACACTATAGAAAATAATATTAGTAAATTTATGTAAAATAAATCATAGATAGAGAGGAAAAATCAATAGTACAATGGAAATCAAAGGAAGAATGTCTCCATGTTAAGTATGCCACGGAATATGATGAGTATAAGCAAAGAATGTTGAAGCTTGTTGTATGTGGAGGTACAATTGAGGCTCAATATGGAAAAGTAATAGGAGCACAACTGGCAAAAACTATTCAGATGAGTGTTATTTTTCATATTTTGTCCAGAGGGTGTCCTATGATAGACTACCTAGAGTATTTTAATTTATTATCTTTTTTGGGTGTTCCTAACTTTCCTAGAGCACATTTGTCAATAAAAATTGGATGGGAATGGGCAAGTTGTCTTGTTGCAGTGGAAAAGTAAGACTTAAAGGAGAAAGGGGTATGTGCAGGATCATGATGGGCCAAAAAGTGGCAATATGATGGGTATGTAGTTGATGACTATTTTTTTACCCAAAATTGATGAAACAAAAAGGGTTTTTAAAGGAGATTCTCAACTTTCCACCGATATAAACTATGTTTTACTTTGAATTTAATAAGTAATTATTATTTATTTTCTATTCAAATTATGATTAAAGTTTTGATTGATAGGCTGGTTGAAAAACATCTATAACTTTCAAACATATCACATTTTTGAATCCAAAACATGTGTCACATTCTATGCTTCGCATACTATAGGATTAAAAAAGAAAAAATGAATTTCATGAAGTTTTGACCAAGTTAAGGTGGTCAACATACAAGTTTTTATATTTTTTAAAAAGTTGTAATAAAAATTCATAATTAATTATTTACTTGGAAAAAAAATGCATCACATCGGGGCATGAGTCCTCTACTTATATCTAAAATATTATAAAAAATATTATCATTTTATTATGGTTAGGGTGGTTAAGACACCTACTTATTTTCCCGAAATTTAAGTACCTTTGCATTGAAATTTCAAATTTTCACCAAATATTTTTTTTTTTAAACAAACTTAGTATTTTAGAAACTACATTCAATTTTCTTCAAATTCTATTCTTACATATTTTTGAAATAATAGAGATAACTTATTCAAATTTTTATGTCAAGTTTTCTAACTCTAATTTTTTTGAATTTTTTGCCACTTAAGGGCTTGTTTTTTTCATGATGATCCTGCACATACCCAAAGTAAAAGAGTCAAACTTGATTGCATTATCTTTAGATGAAGTTACTATGGTAGATAATACTTCTTGGGTTTGTATGCATGCATATATTGTAAAACAACTTCTCTGCCAAGCTCATCTTCTCTGTGTTCATAAAATGGACATTTCAGCATTGCAAAATCTATTTGAACTAGTTAATAAATCTTTGAATGAAATTGGAGGTATGGATGACTTGACAATTGCCAAAAAATTGGTGTGTATAGGAGTTGATGGAGCTGCAAGAATGAAAGTTCACGGGATCGGTGTTTGTGCAAAATTACAAACTATTTGTGCACCATGCATGCTTTCCATTCACTGCATGGCCCACATAATGAATTTAGCATTTAGAATTGTAAGCAAGTATCCTGCAGTATCAAAAGTTGAATATCTATTATGTGATCTCTATGCATACTTCTACTAAAGTCCCAAACATTTTTTGTAATTTCAAAATTTTGCTAAGGGAATAACAGGAGGAAACAAGCTTCTTAAGGATTTTGATACCAAATGGATCTCCTTGCATGGACTAGCACAACGAGTTCTTTTAGAATATTGATCCTTGATTGGAATAATGTATAAGCATCACAACACAGTAGACAAAGCTCCTGACCTCTAGTTACATAGGTTAAGTGATATAGAGACACTCTTAACTTTAGCTAGTCTTCTCCCCATGTTGGATGAAATGAACAATCTTGTGAAGAAATCCCAAGACAGAACTATGTATATCTATGAATATACCAAACTACGTAGAATGATATGCATGGTCCTTGATAATCTATATCTAGATCTAACTTCTCAAGGCTCAAATTTAAGCTGGTAGATAATTATAGATTTGAATGATCATGAAAATTATTTATAGTATAATGCAAGTAGGTAGTTTTGTGTCTTTGTACATGGATTTGAGATACCAATGCACCATTGTATGATAGTCAGGTGCTCTATTAGAGAAGTACCTATTACAAAGAAATATTTTAATGACATTAAATTTGTTAGTGTTAATTTGAAGGAAATTACAATGTAATGCCCCATCTTGTAACCTAAAGAATGTTGCATTGACTACGATAGTGTAATAAAAAAAAATTAAAAGTGTAAACATTAACTTTACTAATGCGAACATTCCCTAAGATATGCGACGACACACTACTTGAAAATCCCATAGATGACAAAAGTAAATAACATAGCATGTATTTAATTCCCATAACTTAAGAACATACATTGAATAACATTTAAATTACATCATTAAAGATATATAGTACAAATAAGATTCTTTCTTACATTGCATTTGAAATAACATTACAATACTCATTTTCCAAATGAGGTAGGTCATATAAAAATGTACAATTACATATTACAAATGTTCACCTTGTTAACAATTGAGGAGTGATACATATATAAAGTTTCCACTGACACAAATAAGAAAGTACATTTCCACTCACGAGCTCTCCATCCAAGAAGTACTCATTACCACGAACAAGAACTGGGGACCCAATGAAGTAAGGTGCATGTTCCACCCAACCATGTGGTACTCGTAGGTCCACCCCCCATGCTAGGAGATAGTAAAAAGGTTCCCTAGACATAACCTACAAACCCTAGACACTAGTAAAACCATAGACAAACTATACAAGTACAAACTTAACTTATTGGTTACAAGACAAGGCATTACATACAAAATCTATTTCCACAAAGATTTATCAACGATTCCCTCAAATGAAATACTTGAAGCCATGTCTATTGTGTATCCTCAATTTTAGACTCCAGGAAAATGAGATAGCCCAAGATTTTTTCATGAAAAAGTAAATACCTTGGTTGAACACTTTTTGAAAAGTTCATAATACAACAAACATACAATAGAAGGAATTATAAATGGAAATAAGCTTAGAGAAAAATCTAAGCATTTTGCAATAAGTATGATGGACTAGTTTGATTCCATGGAGAATCCCATGGAAGCGAGATCAATAAAAAAGGCTTGGACAACCTTAGGCTAGAGTGAAATATTGTGTGGTTCAATATCAGAATATTTCAAAAAAATTAATTTATGTTAAATAGTGATATTGGGGTCGGTGGAGGATGAGAGAGTTTTTAGTTCATTGGAATTTTTGAAAACAAATATGAGAAACAAACTAGACAAGAATTTGGAAAATTGTTTGATGGTGTTTGGAACTACATATAATGTCAAAACTTTTCCTTTTGAAAGGGAACTCACAATCTGGAAGTCCATATGCAAAAGAAGAGGGTTGTGAAACACTTCAAATGCTGGTAGTGGTGGCATTACAATGGGATGAATGATAGTGACACAATGAATGTTGAATTTGAGATGTCGTTAAGTGGACGTACGCAGGGCGAAGAAAATGAAGACCAGACTCAAAATCAAGACGACTCTTTTACTTTATCTCAATGTGAGAATGACAAACCTAACTTGATTTGGAAAATGGAAGTGAATTAGCGATTTTTAGGTATTTATACTACACTTCATGAATCATATTCCAAACTGTAGTTGATGATATTTTATATTTTATTCCATGAAATTGTGAATCAGATTGAATACATTAACATATTATTAATAATTTCATATTTTAATTGTTTCATACTGATAAGTATTACATGTACTAAGTGGTTCATCATTCAACTCAATGCTTAATGTTTCCTTGCTAGCATGGATTTGTGCATAAAACATAAAATTTGTAGTAAAATAAATTTTAATTTTTTATTTGATATGTTATTTTGCATCAATCTTCAGAGTCTGAATTATTTTGATCAATTCCTTATCTGCAACCTTGTCAAAAAATGAAATATACTCCTAAAACATACCAACTCATGGCTTCTTATAACCTCATCACCTTACAATGAGAAACCAAGAAAAGAACAACACTTATCACACTACTTATAAATTCTTATTGCATTCACACAATATTTGATAACTAACTAAAAGGAATATTAATCCAATCCTTGAACAGAAGCTAACAGTTCAACATCCATAACACATGATGTGATATGAAAACATATAAATAGCCTTTGTTTATTTTGAGACAAAATATAGTGAACACAATATTGGAGAGAAAGATAGGTTGATATTCAAAATTAAAGAAAAACACTTAAGTATTTAAGTCATCTTTTGTTATTATAGAGAAAAATTGCAACATTTCCTATTTATGCTATCGAATAGCTTAAATTGTGCAAAAATAGCTTATAGAGAATGACATGAAAGATTAAAAAATAAGAACACTTTGAAATTTTGAATGAGGCTCGGGATTCCCTTTTATAACATAAGGGAAGCAACAAGCAAAGAACCTCATCCCATACCTTTCTAACAACCAAAATCCTAGACAGGGGGCATAGGAGTAAAAGCATGGATCCACTCACAAGCCGGGTAACCAATTATACTTTTCATTCCATGCCTTAACATATCCCTAGAAGGCCTTTCATGAGCTAAGATATTTTCCACATTCTCCAAATTTTGATGATACTTGGCATCAAGTAAAGCATTGGCCTCTCTACATAAATTTTCCATTGTTTGTTTTTCATCAACCATCCTTTCTAAATAGGAATCAAGCTAATTTAAATAAAATTTTTCATCTTTGAAAATTAGAGGGAGGAGTGTGGGGATTACAATATTGAAACTATCTTTCAATTTCTCTAGGGTCATCAGCTCCCCATTATCTTCTAACAAGCAAGTTACAACCCTTTTTTCAACATTTATGAAAGAGATATTTTTTTCTCGTATAGCTTCAATTATACTAAGTTCCAAATACCCTTTATAATTTTATGCCATCTTGACAATCTAAAAATTAAGATAGATACCATGTGTGGCATCAGATGTGTTTGAATATCCTTTATACATACCTTCCAAAGATGAAAATCTAGGATTTCATTGTTCAAATATACATTTGAGCTGCTCTTGATCGCCACTTATTCTAGTAATGGAATTTCTCAAATTTATATATTACACATGAGTATCTTCCAGCCTTCTTAAGATTTTATATAGTCTATGCTCTACGATGCACATTGCAATGTGCACATTCTCCTTTTGTTGATTCGGCTAAGCATTCTTCAAGTTCTCTTCTAGAATTTGAATCTTTTCTTTAAGCTCTACATTTTCAATCATCACATGAGCAGGGGGAAATATAGGAGAGGAGCTTGCTTCCTGCACACTTTCAAGAAGGGAGTTTTTTGATCCAATAATACCTGCTACTGGTTGTAAGCTACCATCATACCTTTATGTTCCTTCAACACTGTATCAAGTCTATCTTGCAACCTTCGAACAATAGCTTCCTTAAACTTGGCAATATCTACCATGAATGCATCAACTTCAAGGGCAGAGGTGGAAAACACCCTCTTTACAATCAAGCTCCCTTTGATACCCTTACCCTTTGATGCTTCAGCAATCGTAGGCTTCTTTGTAGTTGGGGCAAGGGCCAGATTGCAAGGGCTTCCCAATGTGGGTTGAACCCTAGTCCTAATAATGCCATCTTTGCTTCCTCTTCTGTGGAGAAAACTTCTCCTTCTTGTTTCCTAATAGTATCAAACACAATTGTAGAAGCAATATCCCATTCAAGGAGCAGTAGCAATCTACTATCTTCCATCATTCTTCTCCCTTCGTCAGGCGTAATGTTTTTGGACTCAAAATTCATTTTTTCCCTTACCTTTACAACTACTTCATCATAATTTTCTCTAGACACATCTGCTTGTGCCAACCAAACTCTTTTAAGGTACTCCTCCCTCTTTGATCTCAAAAAAAACTCTTAAAATCTTGGGATTTTATAAACTCATCATCATACATGAATTTTGAACATGCTAATTCCCTCACATCATTGAGGTTATCTCTCCCCATAGCCACATCCAACCCAAACCTTTTTTGAAGAAGACTAGCAATATTTGGTCTTGGGGGGGATAGCATATATTTTTGAATTTCATCCATGGTGATATGAACATCTTCATTTTCATCTGTATTGATGGTATTTTCAACCAATAATGGAGGTTGCTCAAATTTCATCCTCTTCTATGGTTGCTCTCTTGAGGGAGAATCAAAATTCACGCTTTTTTTTTAGGGGAAGGAGAGGGAGTGACATGTGGTGGGTCTGATTGCACATTTTCTCTAATAACAAGCCCCTTGGAGTGAGGCCTTCTAATAAATAGGTCAAGCCTAGGCCACTTTGTTGGTTTCTCTACTAGGATAGGGGCCTTACCTACAACTTTGTCAAAATTCTTCAACATCATCTCAATCTTGGCAATTGGGTCAACAATATCAGAAAATGCTCAACGATAATCCTTATCATTCTCTATCCTGGCAGCTATTGTCTTATTGAATGCAATCCATTTCTCCTTTCTATTTTTTATCTCAATTTCATCCTTATAATTTCTTATGAGATCTTCGTTTACATCAATCTAATGGAAAAAATTAGACCTTCTAATACTTTTCCTGGCCTCATTTATGAAACCTTCAAGGTCAAAATCCCTAAATTTTAACTAAGATAACCTGTATTCCCTAAGCATATCTTTCAACCTAACTAAGGTGTCTTTGGTTGAAGTGAAATCTGAAAATGCAGTAACATAAGGTAAAAACAACCCTTTCTTTTATTTCCTTAAATGAAACTGATCAGTCTCATTCAATTGCCATATAATTTCCATGAATGCTAATCTAGGTGACACATATTTGGGTATCACATGGGGGGCTTGGACGCACCCATATATTCTAATAACAACTGAGTTGTCATGGAGGTAAAAATATCCCCAATTATGTTGTACTCCTAACTCTAGCCTCCTCTTTTTGGGCCTAAGGAAATCCAAAATTTCCTTGTGCAATCTGATTGTAGGCAGACCCAACCTTGCCATGACTTATCTTACAAAGAAATTCTCAAAAAAAATATAGTCGGACTCACTACAATGTGTGTCCCAAATATGGGTCCAACATTGCACTAGGAGATCGTTGCCCTCTTTATCTTTCATTTACAGTTGTAAAACTCTATCGAAATGATCTTTCCCTTTGTACAAAGTCATATGGAAAAGGAGATAATACCACATGAATTTCACCTCCTTATCACTTCTCTTAATGGCAACCAACTGATTGTGAATAACCTTAGCTAAAAAGTTAGCATAGTCAAAGTCACTATTAACAAAAGGATGTTGTATATCAACAACCATATACATAAGAGTTATCTCCATTTTAGTGTGCATCTTCTCCCAACACCTAACATAATGTCCAATAACTTCTTCTAAAATATTTTTCAAAAGACTTTACATCAAAAGTGTTGAACATTCAAAATATTGGGGGGGGTGAATCAGTATTCTATAACTTTTTGAACACGGTATATTTAATCTCTAAACCATATTAACCAAAATAAGAAATAAGAGCATAAATCATCCAAAAAGCCACAAAACACATGAACACCAATATTTTTACATGGAAAACCTAAAAGGGGAAAACCATGGTGAGGATTAGCTCACAATATATTATATCCAGATATAGTATATTACAAGGGCTCACTTCTAGGACACATTGTCCCTATAAGGATCACAGCCAAAGTTAAGTAAAATACAAAAGTGTGGCTCACTACCAAAGTATGAACTGATGCAAAGTGCACCCTTCTTGTTTTGTATTTTAGTTCCTTTAAATCTCTAAATATGAGGTATTGCACTACTTAGCAGCTGCTCAACAACTCTGCTCTAATTTTGAACTCTTACCACAGAATTCTCATCTTTGCATCATATAACACCACTTGCATATGATATCTCATTTTTTTCTCACACATACACCTATTTTCTCACTCCCTTCAATTCCAAAAAATCTCATATATATACCCAAATACATTCACACACATCAATTAGGTCGGCCTAATTAGATGTAAACAAAAAAATTCAAAATAGCTTTTTTCAGCACCACACAATATTCAAAATCATCTTCACACCCAATAAAAATGTGTAATTCTTAATTTAAAGTTGACATGGACCCAAGAGAGATCCAACTAACATCTGCAATGTATATTTAATCTTCTCAACACATATCATGTATTGGGTCAGCCAGGAATAGGACCTAATCACAAAAACTTCCAATCACACACATGCTTCCCAATATACACACCTTATAGATTCGATATTTCTTCAATTTCTCATTTCGTCAACATTAGTGAGACTAACTTTAGAACCATAGCATCAAAAAAATATTCATGAGGAAATGTAGAATCTCCCACACTAGTATACTAATTAGAGAGATGACAGTGATAGACATAGTTGAACTCTATAATTGATATCTTTAGGTACTCTTCACAAAACTTCTCAAGATCTTGAATATAGTTGTATAATCCATCCATATGATATGGTTACAAGCATATAGTTATACCTTTTCTTGTGATGAATTTCTGACCCAAAAACCACAAATCCAGCAGCAGAGAACACTTAGACAAATTTTTGATAGATCAACTTTCTGGTATATATAGTATTGTACAAATGACACCAAAAATGCTTCCCCACAATTTTGACATCAATGACAACACTGGTTTAGACAAATCAGCCAATGTATGTACACTTCATGCTCATGTTTCCAAGAAGCATCAACAATGACAGACTTCCAAACTTCCAACAATCTCCCCCTTTGTCATTGATGGCAACATGTATATCAAAAAACATTTTCCAATACTTATTTCTCCCTAACCTTAACTCCCCCTTTCAATATTGACAACTCCCCCTTTCAAAGTTAACCTTGAAAAAAATGTTTAACTCTCGCATTATCTCTCCCTATCTCTCCCCCTTTGACATCTATGGCAAACGTCATGCAGGGGTCCAGTATATTTCCCTTGGATATATGTATGTATACATCATTTTTTTAAAAGATAATTTTGATAAAAAAATAAGAAATATCAACTTGAAGATGAAGATCCCTTGAAATTCTTCAGAGTATCCTACCAAGTAGCTTTTCCTTATTCCCAAGAACATTTTGCATGTACAAGAGTCTTGTACAGTAATTCAAGCTTTGTTAGAGACTCTATTCCTTCTTCCACAGTGGTGGGCCTGAGATTTATTTCTGATAGATTTTCATCACTAGCAAGGGCACTAGACATAGGAGTGTGCCTTATTTTTACTAAATCTCTTAGTGCCACATACTGATTGATTATCTCTATTCTCTTATTCTATAAGGTAAATAAATTGTCCTATAGATGAAATATGTAAGACCACTTCTGGTTATTTCTATCACTTGCTAAATATTAAACATTTTCTTGAGTGCTTATCTGAATTTCATTTCGACTCATTTCATTCTTTGTATTTTGTGTCTAGTTAGACCAATTCAGACAATAAGATATTAATTCATGTGCTTCTTCTTCACAAGATCGAACATCCTTCAATTCCTTCATGACTCTACGATGTAAATCTGCACATTTCTTTTTGATATCCTCTAGATTCTCCTCTATAGACCTTGCTTCTAACTTATTTCCTATTTGTTCTTTTAGTCCAGAGATGTATGCTTTCAATGAATCAACCATACTCCTAAGATTTTCCAGAGTGGACATTGATGTATTAATGCTTGCACCGGGGATTATCTCTTGTAAATATTTTATTTCTTCATCCAAATCTTTTGTACTTACACTTCCATGCTCATGTTGGGTTACATCAAATTGACTTCCTTCTTGTTCTTTAACCTCTTGCTTGATAGCAACACTTTTTCTTTTCTTACCTATTCTTCTTGAACTACCAAAGGCATCAATCATAGACCTGACCTCTAAACTTGATTTGTTGGGGTCCTTTGGGCTTCCTAGAAGCATATCTACATAAATCTACATAATGATCAACTTCCACCACAAACACTTCATAATCTAACTCATAAATCCACACAAGTCTAGGCCCAACTACTTCCATGTAACAAAAATCATTAGAGGCAAGTAAATTGATGTCTCTGGAGTATTTTTCCACCACACTCTTTGGCATTCTTATTCTCTTATTCATCCTCATCTAAAACATTCCAAATAATGATGTAAGAGCATCTTCTTGAGCATCTGATCCACCAAGATTCATCATAAGATTTCTTATTTGATGTGCTACCATTTTTGTATTCGACCATTGCACTTTTCCAATTACTGGTATCTCCTTCATGAAGTATAAAATTAAGAAAATCATCAAAGTACCGTACTTGAATATATTCTTTTTTTTCTTTTTGATTTCATTAAAATTCTTCATTAGGTGTTGTCGAAGTAACTCACAAAGATCATAATCTGCACTATTCTATATTATGTCAAGTGTAATGTGAGCAATAGTAGTAGAGATGATATATCCATCATTAGGTAGGAAAATTTTATGTCCAACAAGCATTGCGACATAGCGAATAGCCAAATTTATAAATGTACTCAAGATGATTTCTTTTCCTTGAATAGTTGCACCACTCTTTTTAGTTAATTATTAGTCATCAACAGACTTCTGCTTTGGAGATAGTCTGGAGGACCATACACAAGTCACATCCCTTATTGTTTCCTTAGTTATCGAGTGTGCAATGTCAATCCAAATATATTTTTCATGAATCCTACTCATACGATTCTAATGTACTTCTTGTCGAATTCAACCATTGGGAATTTCTGCCATACATCCAATTTCTTTTCAACTAGGGTTTTTTACTCTAGTTTGATGGTATTATAACTTTCTTTCAATTTTTTTGTCCATAAAATACTCAATCCAACAGAGTAAACTTCTTCTATTTTCCCATATATGTATGCATAAATATCCTTAATGGGAAAAAATATAAGAAGAGTGCTAGAAAATGCACCCGCCGAGTCATCTAACAAATTTTTCCAAGAATGCCTCTTCAATTTAATTTGCAGTTTGTTTGAGACATTTACTACCTTCAAACCATCCATTACATTTAAAATAAAAATTCCAAAGAAGAATTGTATAATTAGAATACCTCTTGAATTTTCTTTAGCAAAGATTAGGGTTTTGATGTTTTGCTTCCAGAATACACCTTGAGTCCTCTTCCTCTTCTTAAATTTGCATTTCCTTCACATCGAATGAATTTTTCTTCTCAAATATGTTTTTAGCTCCATGATTTGACTCATATCAATAAATTTGTCAACAATAAATGCTTCAGAAAAAGTTTTCAAACTTCAAACCCTTGTATCCATAGTTAATCTACAGATGCTCTGCAAACTTCTACATCATAATATTTCCTTTTGTAAATTTCTTCTATAGCTTCAGAAATTCCTTTTCTAAAACATATCTTCTTGCCAATTCATGGAATCTCATACTTCAGAGGGTTATTAGAATTTTTTGTTATTTCTCCCCCTAATCCTTGGCATGGGCTTAGTTTCCAAAAGAATTATTTGTACTAGAGGAAGGTACAAATGCATTTGTAGTTCCTAAATCATCTATGTTCTTAGACTCATCTTTCTTTCTCCATATTTTTTCCATTTCCTTCTTAACCTCAGTAGGATCAACTTTCTTCATTGGATTATTCATCTCTTCTAGATTAGTTCGTCCTCCATTCTTGCTTTGGCATTATCTTGAAATGTGTCCAAGATTGTTGCAATTGTAGCACACAACACTTCTCTGACCAAATTGACTTCTATGCATTCTTGATCTACACCGGTTAGCCTTATGTCCAAATATATTGTATGCATAATAGTAGCCATTGAAATATTGAAACATTCTCCTTGTAGTATATCTATTCATCATCTGACTTATGCACTCAATACTTCTATGTCCAAATTTCTTGCATGCAAAGCATTTTCTGAAGAAGAATCAAGCATTCTAATTCACTCTACTCCTACATTCTACTGCTTTATGTCCATATTTATTGCATGAAAAATAAATACCATTGAAAGATCGGTACCTTTGAGCATTTGGTTGTCTGGTAGGAGGTCTTCTAGCATTGTTTCTTTGATTTTTGAATTGTCTCCTATGGTCTTGAATTTTCTTTTGGTTGTCAACCTTGGTAGATGTCTAATTTTCCTTTGAACTTTGTCCTTCTTCAAGTCCCAAACAACCTTTATCCTTAGAGGGTTTCTTTATTGCAATCAACTCATCAAGTATTGTAGTTATTATTTTAAATTTCTTCTCATGTATTCTTTCCTTTTTTAGATCATATCTAATATTTACTTCTTGTTCAAGTTTAGAGCATTCTTTAGCCTTGTTTTGTACCACTTCATTCAGACATCCTCAATCCTCTTCTTTTCTTCCATTTGTACTTTCAATATGATGATCTCTTCATTTGCTTGCTTCAACTATATATTGACTTCCCTATGTCTTTCTCTAAACTTCTTGATTTGTTCTCTCAAATTTTTGATGCATTCATTTGCTTCTCTTAGTCTTTCCTTCAATATTTTGTTCTCAGTTTTAACTATGTCAAGATCTTCAAGAGCAACCTTAAGTTCTTCTTTTTCAAGTGTGTAGTCATCTGTAGAAATTTCTTCTAAAGGAACGGAACACTTCTTTTCTTCCATGTGTTCAAACTTCCAAGATATTCCTTAATTTGTTAATCTTTTTCTAAAGGAACCAAGCTTTGATACTAATTTTTGAATATTCAAAATACTTAGAGGGTGGTGAATCAATATTCTATAACATTTTGAACATAGCATATTCAATATCTAAACCATATTAACCAAAATAATAAATCAAAGTATGAATCATCCACAAGGCCACAAAACACATGAACACTAGGATTTTTATGTAGAAAACCCAAAAAGGGAAAAACCATGGTGAGGATTATCTCACAATATATTATATATGGATATAGTATATTATAGGGGCTCACTTCCAAGACACATTGTCCTTATAAGGATCACATCTAGAGTTAAGTACAAAACAAAAGTGTGGGTCACTACCAAAGTATGATCTCATGCAAAGTGCACCCTTCTTGTGTTGTATTTCAGTTCATTTGAAGCTTTGAATATGAGGTACTACACTGCTTAGCAGTTGCTCAACAAATTTACTCTGATTTTGAACTCTTACCACTGAATTTGCATGTCTGCATCATATAAAACCACTTGCAAATGATATCTCATTTTTTCTTGTACATACACCTATGTTCTCACTTCCTTCAATTCCAAAATATCTCATATATATACCCAAATACATCTACACACATTAATCAGGTCGGCCTAATTATATGTAAACAAAACAATTCAAAATAGCTTTTGTCAACACCACACAAGATTCAAAATAATCTTCACACCCAAGAAAAATGTGCAAGTCTTAATTTTAAGTCAATATAGACCCAAGATAGATCCAACTAACATCTGCAATGTATATTTAATCTTCTCAACATATATCAAGTATTAGGTCAGCCAGGAATAGGACCTAATCACAAAAACTTCCAATCATACACATGCTTCCCAATATACGCACCTTCCAGATTCAATGTTTTTTCAATTTCTCATTTTTCCAACATCGGTGAGACTAAATTTAGAACCGTAGCATCAAAACATTCTTCATAAGAAAATGAAAAATCTCCCACACTGGTATACTGATAAGAGAGATGATAGTGATATACAAAGTTAAACTTTTTCATTGATATCTTTCGGTACTCTTCAGAAAACTTATCGAGATCTTGAGTATAGCTATATAATCCAGTCATAATGATATGGTTACAAACACAGAGTTATACCTTTTCTTGCAGTGAAGTGCATATCCAAAAACTAATGCACTAAACCACAACACCATCAGTAGAGAACACTTAGACAAATTTCTAATAGATCATCTTTTTGATATAGGTAGTACTACACAAATGACACCAAAACTGCTTCCCCACAATGTTGACATCAATGACAACACTGGGTTAGATAAATAAACTGATGTATGTACACTTCATTCTCATACTTCCAAGCAACATCAACAATGACAGACTTCCAAACTTCCAACAAAAAGGCTCATGTTTGTTATCAGGAATTCTCAATGAATTTCGATAGAATTTTTTCTATCTAAACCTAGGGATCCATTTCACTTTGAAGCTACTTATGTATTTCTTATATTTTCTTCTAAAAGAAGCAAGGTCTATAACCTTATCTATGACCACACTGAATCTAAAAACCTCACAAATAAACTTCCTGGTTATATCCATTAGGACACTTCCATCCAATACCCTAATTACTCTCATATTTTCATCATACCCAAAAGCAAATCATTTGATGAGTTCCACATTTATAAAGGCATTAGGAACAATCAGCTTCCCTAAATCATAGTTTCATGTATTGGAGACAGGGGAATGGCAGTTTCTTTTTCCATACCAGTGTATGAACAATTCCCACCTAGCAATGACTGTGTCATCCTAGTACTTCAGCTCAACATCTCTACAATTTTTGGCTATTTCTACCATCCCCTCTATTGAATTAGGTCTGAGGCTATGTTGACATTGAGGCTTTTTTGAGGAACCTGACAACTAGGCCAAAATATCCTCCTCAAAAGGTCTTTTAGATGTAGAGCCAGAGGGTTGGGTGTTTGACCGAATCATAATTCTAGAATGATTTAAAACTATTTTCTATAGTATTTTGAAATAGAGTTCGCATACCTAATTATGAGCTTCAATACTAACAATGGTGAATTTTGCAAAGAAGGGAAAACCTTTTTTTCAATTGTTTAGAGCTTCTACTCAAGTTGACGGGGAACGGACGTACCTCTATATTTTTTTCTACTACTCCAAACCAAACAAATGAACTAATAATTTATGAAGGCAATTATCTATCACATATACCAATACTTCGTGTCCGTGCGAGGGTAGTTCATTCATCTACCCATTTGTCAGTTTTAAACGTGGGTCATCCATCTAGAAAGGGATGTACAAATCTCAAATTTCAATTATGAGTAAAGCCTTGATTTTCTTCAAAGGATGCAATTGTTCCCTCTCTCCAATAGAATTCTCCCACATCCCACATGAGAATATCATCACACAGTGTCCTTCTGTGGTTCCACAACTAAGAAAAGGACATGTCATTATGGGCCCGCAAAATTGTGAAATCCTTTTTCTTTTGCCACATGGTAGCATTCCATGGAGCCTTGATGTTCTTGAAAAGGACATAACCATCCCCTCTCTCCAATAGGATTCTCCCACATCCCATGTGAGAATATCATCACACAATGTCCTTTCGTGATTTTGTAACCAAGAATAGGACATTCCACTATGGGCTCATGGACTTGCGGAATCCTTTATCTTTTGCCACATAAGTTCATAACGAACATAAAACAATAAAATTATAGAAAATTAAAGGTTTTTATTTTTATTTTCTATCTAATTGTATCAAATATTTTAGCTTTAAGATTTAGATTAGCCAGTGCCTTATCTACACAGAGTCTAGAAATGTAATAAAACTCCTACAACAGACCAACCTTTTGGCTTCTGATAACCCTACTTCCTTACAACAAGAGTTTAGAAACCAACAAATAAACAATATTATCAAACTACTTGAATAGAAATAAACAATTCACAATTCATGCATTCATAACACAAAAGGTGAAATGTGAACCAGAAGATAATCCTTGATTATATTAATTCAAGAGTAATGAGTACAACAATGGAGAGAATGATAAGATTGATAATAGATATACACCATAAAGTATAATGAAATGAGCATTCAGGTCATCTATTGTTATTACAGAGAAAAAAATTACAAAATTTCCTCTCTGAGATTTAGAGGAATCAACTATACAACCTAAGACCTACACCAAGACTTACAAAAACTAAGAATTAGAACCCCTTGAATGATGCCTGAAATTTCATTTTATAAACATAAAGGAAGCAACAAGAAAGAGACTTCATTCAACCACCAAAAGAAGTTCAATATTTACAACAGACAAAGGTCACTCAAAAAATTGGCAGCCACTCCAAAAGTAGTTTGGAGGTCACTTGCAACATTAAAGTCAGTGTATGGTAGAAGATCTTCAAAATTCCTTCCTGTAGTGGATTGGACATCTCAGACATTCCTTGTATGATAAACCCATGCAATAGTTATATCTGGTGGTTGGGAGACAATTGAAACGCAACTCAAGTTGCATCACCCTTCTCTTCCATGTGTTCTACCTACTCTGTTGAGGTGTCAATCCTTAGTGTAAAAATTCTACTGACCTCCTCCAAATGTGCCTTGTATTTATTACCAATCAAAACTTGCACTAGGTGTGGAGAACCAATCAAACTATACTCCAATTTTATGAGTGCATCCATACTGGAATTTAACTGGTCAACATCAACCTCACCTCCTTATTTATATTACTATACATGGGAGTGAGGAGGTTGGAAAACTTTGATCTCCATTTTGCACATGCCACCATTTCCCCCTCATTGACCAAAATTGGAGGCATATGGAATTCCTTAAATCCCTCAAAGGTATTAAGCTCACTTTTTATTAAATCTCTATATATATTATGATGTCTCATCATGTCATCCAAATAATCTAATTCCTTCAAAATGTCAAATAGCATGTTCTCATCAAAATTTGAATTTCTAACTAGCAATCTCAACAGCTCTATTCCCTAGGACTACTTGAGTTGTATATATTTCAATCTCGTCCATATCTGGTTGTGAGAAGAGAAAGAATCCTTCAACTGTGCATAACTATCCCACACCTTATCTACATGGGAGAGTATTTTGGACAGCTTATATCCCATAATGTTGTCCATCAAATCAGAGGTCTTCTTTGTTGACCTGACCTCTAAGGTTCTCTATTTTAGCTTCTCCTTGAGTTCCTTTATCTCCACCTCCAATTTATTTCTATTATGTGAGGCTTGAGCATCCTCTATCTTCTATGGAGGGGGAAATGACCCCCAGACTGCATTGAGCCTTTGCTCAAGGTTTTTATTTAGGGAATTTCTCGTGTCTAGATCAGCTTGCAACTTCCTAACAGTTGCCTCTATGAAAAGAGTTGCATTGACTGTTAAAGAAGTTGCACATGTAGCACTTGTGTCTCCAAATCTCCTGAAAAGAAGATTCCATGTAAGCTCATTTGGGTTGGATATGACCTTTGTCCTATTATTCTCAAGGTAAATTGACTAGATAGTCAACATCTCATGTCTAAGGTGGAATCTAGACCCACAGTATAGATCTTCATCTTGTTCTTCTGACCAAAAAATTGGATCCTCACCCTAATGTTTCCTTATTACATCAAAAGAAATGGCTAAGGAAATATCCTAGCCTAGAAATGGTAGACATCCTGCCTTCTTCACCAACTCCCTCACTAAGGATTCATTCCCTCCATCTCCTACTTTACCCTTTTTCAAGACTCCTCAATGGTGGTATTTTTCTCCTGCTTAGAGAAGCTACCTGTAGTGAGAGTTTCCCTCAACTCTTGACCCTTGTTCTTGAGGACTAGGTCACTAAACTCCTAGGTGTTGATGAATGCCTCATCATTCAAAAAATATTGGTTGGCCCTTTCCTGGATGTCATTAATGACATCCCCACCACTCTCAAAATTGATGATCAATCTATCATCTATGGACCTCTCAATCAACATCCTAGGAGAAGGAAGTTTGTGTTGGATAAATAATGCATATTCATCCATCTCCTTGGGATGGATTGGATCAATAACCTATAATTGGGTTACTAGTTGGGGGCTTTGGGGTACTTCTACTCTAGATGAAGAGGAAGCATCTGAAGTTCCTAGATGCATTTGTGGGATATTGCCCAACAATTGGCCAGCATTATCAAGCATAGTCATCATCTTAACTATGGGGTCCCTTACATGTAGGAATGAACCTCTAAAGGATGGGTCAACCTTCATCCTTTTTTTCTCTACAATTTGGATCTTGACCCATAGCTCCCTTCTCTTGGTTGCCTAGCTCTTTGAGGATCAATTCCTAATTAGGTCTTCAATTTTATCACATACATGATGATAGGTTGACAATTTGTAGATACCCCTCTCTTTGTTGATGAATCCTTATGGATCAAATCTTCTGACTTTGTCTACCTTTAATTTATAGGGGAGAAGCTTCTCTAGGATCATCTCCATACCATCCCTATTCAGTGCCATGAAATCTGAAAATCCTACTACAATAGGAAGAAGTACATGCTTCTTGTTCTTCCTAAAATAAATCTTATCAGATTCATTTATTTGTCACTTGATCTCAAGAAATTCCAATCTATCAGGGACATCCTTGGGAAGCACATGGGGTGCAACTGGGGTCCCAAAAACTCTTATCACTACATCATATGAATAGTAGAACTAATCACCCCAGTTGTGATCAATCTTCTTCTCTAGGGTGAGGTCAAGAGGCCTCAAGAATCTTCTTACCTCATGTGATAAACCCCAATCAGTGGAGAAACAAAGCCCCTTCCTTAGAGGTTTGACAAAAAACTCCTCAAAAGCAACATAGTTGGAATGCCTGCAGTCCTTGTCCCATAAGTATGTTCATTCTTGGACTGGTAACAACACATTCTTCTCCCTTGTGGCCCTTATAAGAAACTTTGGCAGCCATACTTGTAATCTTGCATACAATATCAAATGTAGTAGAAGAGAATATTGCCTGGAGCTTACAAGACAGGAGGGATATCTCTTGATTGCACAAAGGGACATGTCCAATTGGTCAACAACATACCCCAAAAATTCATAGGGTCTGTTGACATCCCTAATTTGAATATCTACTTCCAAGACCATCACATCTGCAAGGATCTAGATCCAATTATCCATCCCTAAGACCTGCATCAATGAAAAATATTTCTTCTGAAAGTAGGGATCAAAGATTTCATGGGAAAAATGCTCCAAATCACCCCTTTCAAACCTTTTCAACTCTTTTCTTGGCCCCTTTTGTCTAAATTAGGACAACCACCTAACCCTGTAACTGTCTTTGTTTCTCTCATACTATTTTTTCAATGCACCCAAGTCAATTGGTAGGCATGCATTATGGTCTAATTGAAATACCATGTATCTTTCGTCTTTATCTAATCACAATAGTCTTTGGCTATTGGTGGAGAATAATGACCTAGAATTGGGGTCATATGCCATGGCCAACTTCCTTATCAATTCTACATGCACAAAGATATTGGGCACCACTAGCTTGCCCAATCCAATGTTCCAAATGTTGTAAATTAGCATGTCTACATAGGCCTTCCTATATGTGTGTTTGAATAATGCATATCCTTCATCTAGAATGATGGGGTCTCTACATCCACTACTCTAATCCATGAGCTTGTCTGTAACACCACCAGACCCCGGACCAATCTTTGGTATCTTCGATGACCCTGGAAGTAAAGCAATTATTTCCTCCTCTGGTAGTCTTCTCTTCCCATTTGTAGTTCCATCCATTTTGTGGAATTATAGTGGGCTAGGTTTTATACTACTAACTAGGGTTTCATAGAATTTCTACCCAACTAAGGGTTTGAGAAAAATTTAGCAGTGTGAGCCCATAATTCTTCACCATTTTATGGTTTTGAACTAATAACGATCTTCCCTACATCCTGAATTTTGATTGAATTTAACTGACAAGGTCAATCTACTTGTTTGAAATGTCATAGAAAACCCTAATTAACACCAGAAAAACCCTCATTTGATCTAGAAAACTGCAACAGCTCATTTGATTACCTTATCAGTTGTGAGAGAGATAAATTTTAACAAGTAATTTATCCTCATCATCATGAATTCAACATATAACAAATATGATCCCACCTACCATTACTTCCTTTGCATGCTTGAATGTGCAACCAGTGAGAGATGTTTTCCCAATTTGAATGTGGACCATAGATCTTTAGATCAATGGTCATCATGCTAGTTTGAATTTTCTTGTGCAAAGTGACAACCTCCTTTTGTTTCCATGTGGAAAGGTGTCACCATTTCTCTCATTTGCAAAGGGTGAATATGACAAAAATGTGCGTCCGGAAATAGAGCAAAAATTTTGACACTTGTCATCATCTAACAACTTTTCTAGAGAAAAAATTTGGCCCCATGAAGGCCTATGCCTTTGTGATAGAATTCAACACATGTTTTAATACATGTCAACATTTTTCCATTTCATGAAGGAAAAGTGTTAGAATTTTCAGAGCTCTGCGAAGGCAAGAGCTTCCACAAAATGCACGTGCTAAAATAATAACTTAAAGTGATTAGGGAATAGGGGGAAAAACTTTAGACGAGACAAAAAGACTCAACAACATCAACATGGGAATAAATTATAAAACATTTGATGAACAACATTTTCCCTCTTGCAAAGTGACAACCTCCTTTTGTCTCCATGCAAACAGGTGTCACCATTTCACTCATTCACAAAGGGTGAATATGACAAAAATGTGCCTCCAACAATAGAAGAGCTCACTGCAAAGCGCTAAGATGCCAACACTTGTCATCATCTCGTGACTTTGCTAGAGCAAAAATCTAGTCCCACCATGGCCCTGTGAAGGCCTGTACCTTTGTGATATAATTTAGCACATGTTTTAATGCATGTCGATATTTTTCTATTTTGCAGAGGAAAAGTGTCAGAATTATCAGAGCTTTGTGAAGGAAAGAGCTTCCATGAAATGCATGTGCTAAAATAACAACTTAAAGTGACTAGGGAATAGGGGGACCAACTTTAGATGAGACAAAAAGACTCAGTAGCATGGGAATAAAACATTTGAAATGATAAACAACATTAGCCCTCAAAAATATTTGGATGTGTGTCATCATTTTGGGGTATCGCAGGGCTAGAAAATGACAAAACCATGCACTCAACAAACCGAAGAGACAATGTGATATTGCAACACATGTCTAGGCCACCCTGGGAACACAAAAACCATTAGGAAGGAAAATAATTAGAGCTTAAAAAAATATTAAAGGGACACTTCCTAGCAAAAGGGGATGTGGGACTCACAACATCGATACCCATAATTCATAACTTAAAGACTAGTCAAAAAGTGAACGATGTCAACAACAAAACATAAGAACGTCAAGGTTTTAGGATAATAGGGTTTTAGAAAGCCCTAGGTTGCAAACCTAACAACCATAATTTAAGCAGTTGAGGAGTACCAAGAGTTTTATATTTCAAACTATAGTTGATATTTTATATTGTATTTGATATTTTATATTGTATTCCATAAAATTATGGATCAGATTGAATAAATTAACATATTATTAATAATTTTATATTTTAATTGTGTTATACTTGTACTCAGTGATTCATCACTCAACTCAATGCTTAATAACATATTAACAACAGTAGCATATACAACAATGAACATCATCAATTGTTTAATGTGTATCTAGTAGTTGAAACTAGAGTTTTTCTTCAATTGATAAAATAAATAATACAAATAATTGAACATCAACAATTACTAAATTTTAGTTTTTTATTGATTTTCAAATGAAGGAATACATAGAGGCAATGAAAAATCTTGCTCAAAGACAACTCTATATAGAGCTGAGTTGGAACTTGGAATCTCATATTATCAATATCAAATCATTTTATCAGCTTTTTTAGCAACTTCCACTGTTTAGGTGATGGAAGTGTCTGTGACACTTGTTCTAACTAATGTTGTCTAACTTGGAAATTTGTTAACAATGTATGATTGAAATTGGAACTCAACTTGAATGTTTCAGTCAAATTTGTGTTTAAGGTTATTAATGGTTTGATGGAATCCAAATAGTTTGCTTCATCTGGGTTTTGAGGAAATTGGTCCAAATCAATCTTCTTTGCACCCTGCATCTTCTTTCTGAAATCATCCTTTCCAATGAATCATGTATTTGTATCAAAAGCCTCTGGAAAACTAAGCTTTTTCAAGTTTCTTACCTTTTCATCCAGCTTCATCTTTTTTTAGCCTATTGCACAAATTCCTTTGTTTCACACATTCCTAAACACT
This sequence comes from Sequoia sempervirens, assembly GCA_007258455.2. Lineage (NCBI taxonomy): Eukaryota > Viridiplantae > Streptophyta > Pinopsida > Cupressales > Cupressaceae > Sequoia > Sequoia sempervirens. The sequence goes on from VDFB02281492.1 coordinate 984,247,700, forward strand.
TTTGAATGATCGATGACAACATCATTGAGGCATCAATCTGTTTATTATCCCTTTTGATTTCAATTCATTTTCACTAGATTTGTAGACTGTTTGTTGAACTTAATTTATAGATTTCTCTGCTATCAATATATTTTTGTTGTCCATTAAATATTTCTTGAGCTTCCTATAATGTAGTCTCATAACCTCAATCAATTGAAATAATTCACACAAATGATCAATCCTTTGCATTATTTCCTCCCAAATCTTTTGTTTCATATGCCTCATTGTTTCTCTACAAAATGTAGTTAACTTATTTTGACAAGAGTTTATTTCATTTTTTGCTTCCCTCAGCTCTGCTACCAATCTTTCACTTTTTTTCTCTCTTTCTCCAATTTTTGTTCCCAGTGTTGATTTTCTTTCCCCAAGTTTTGTCTTAATTTTTCTAAAGTGTATTTTTCCTCATCATATTTATTTTTTCTCTCATCTAACCTTTGGTTCAATTCATTCAATTTCACCTTTGTTTGTTTATCCTTTTTTTGTAGATGTAGAGGCAAAAATTTTATTCTTTTTTCTAATTCATTACTCTTGTTGTTTGTTGCTTTTCTCTTTTCTTTCTCATTTTCTAGTTCTACCTATAACTTTTCTATTTGAATCTAAAACCTTTTTTCTCTCTCTTGCTTTATCAATGATGTGTACACCAATTCATTGTTCTTCTTTCATACATTAATTTTGTCAGTATTTTTGTATCTAGAAAAATCCAATTGGAATTTGCTCACCTCAAATTCAAATCGATCCATTTTATTTTTTGGTTTATTTTGAAATGTGAGAACAACAAACATGTACTCCATGATTTCTTTATTTGGTTCAAATGTGGGTAATACCCTAGTTGTTGCATACTTTGAAGTTGTAGAAGATGAACTCTCTATTAGTTGCTTCCTTTCTTTTTTTATACAATTTTGATTTCTTTTTAAACTCATCATTGTAATAAAAACTTTGGGATAGAGAAATAATGGAATGATTGAATGGTGAAGGGCCATTAGTACTTTTAGTTGTTGTTAGAGCCACACTAACTAGAGGAGTGCCTCAAAATAACTCCTTTGTGGTGGAACTGGTGGTTGGACTTGGACCTATTATAATCCTTGCCCTCTTTAATATGCATAGATCACTGGGTGTTTTTGTGGTATCTTGTATTGTTGTTCTCTCGTTTGTAATTTTTGGTTGTATGACATGTTGACCACTACTAGTACTACTACCCATACCATCACCACCAGTGGCAGTGCCAATTGCACTAGTCCCTCCACCATGGGCATGTCCTAGTTGTGATTGCATCTAACCATGAAGATTAAGATTTGAAGTTGTAACACAATGAATTATTTTAGTTGTACTTATATTCCCTTGGTCTATTTTATCAACTCCAAAGCCTCGTTTATCAATTGTTTTCTAGGGTCTACATATGTTACCATCCAAGGGCCTTGTCTTTGGGACCCCAAAGGACCACCTTCATAACCCATTTTTTTGGCTATGGTTGCTCCTAAAGTATATGTTTATTTTGTGGCCTCACTTAAACCAGGTTGCACTCTTTGCTCTTCCCTATCATCATCTAATTCATCGTCATTTTCTTCACATTCATTGGGATGCTCTATATTCCACAACATACTAAACTCATAATCTTTTTCGATGTCTCCAAACTATGTACTAGTTCTTGGTTCACCTAGATCCTTCCTCATTGACCAAAAGGTAGTAATTTTTTATTATGACCAAATTTTTTTTATATATTCCTTATCTAGAGAATTTGGCATTTTTACTCTACTAGATGGTTTATCACTTTTTTCATAAAAAAATTTATACCTATTGATTTGATTATTTTCTCCTATCTGTTGGTGCAATGCCATAGTTTCTACTAACAATTATTCAAAATAAATACTTTTCTCAATAGCACTTTTCTCCATTGCTATTTTGACCTCATCTCAAGAATCCTTGTTTCTCAAGTTTTCAAGCAAGGGTTTATTTTGATGTTGAATTCTACTTGCAACATTCCTATTGGCAACAATCCTTGATTTAATGGTGTCACATGGATCATGCTGTCAGTGACAGATAGCATCAAAATTTAAAAACTTCAAAAGATCATGTACCATAGTAAATGCTTTTCTCTCAAATGTGAATAGTCCACATGAAAAAGGTAAAGAAGGAAATAAGGTCTTCTTTTGCTGACTGAGAAAGTATAGTTCATTAATACTCTCCATATGCCTTACATATTCCAATGCAAAAACCATTTTTGTCACATGTATTGTAAGTTTGTATGGCTCTACTCCTGATCCATAAAATCTTAGCACAATATATTCTTCCATTAAGTACCAATCAGCCAATTGTATTTCTTTTCCTAGTTGAATGCAATTTCTACAAGACATAGGCAATCTAGGCATTGGAGTATTTGTAATTTCTTGATACAATGGAACCAAAAAGTAGTATACAAAATTATTGTGGTTCCTTCAAGAATCACACATCCTTATCTTAGTGGTCCAATCATATACTGGAGACATTTTTTTTCCTCAGGATTCATATAGGGTTGAATTTGAAGGTTTTGGTTAGAAACATTTCACTAAATTTGAATAGAAAAAAGTAATTGTAGTGTAGAAAAATGCATTCCTTTGCATTTTCACACTTAATTTGAACCTATTTTAGCATCCTTTGCATTAAATTCCCTTTAGGTCACTTATTATGGGCCCCTAAGACCCCTTTTGGTGCATCCTAAGGTATATTTCAATTGTAAACCTAACCAAAATCTGCAAACAACCTTTAATCTTGGCAACCCACGTTTTAAAATTATAAACTATGCCTTGTGGTACCAAGACGCCCTTGGTGGCATCTTAGTCCCCCCTTGGTGGGACAAAGACACCACTTAGGGTTTCTTAGTCCCAAGGGCTTTATTTTCGGGAATTAAGAGTGAGAAATGAAAATATTTGATTTAATTTGGCATTTTGTTGGCCTTTGGGATCTAATAATCAGGTTATTAGATAGGAATTCCTATAAAGTAAGATTGACACCCATTTTCACCTAAGCAAGTAAGTTTTGAAGTAAGTGAGTAAGTAAGAAGGAGGGTTTCAAGAAGCAAGGAATTGAAGTCTTGGAGCAATCTTCTAGTGTTTTTTGCAAGTTTTTCAAGTCCATCCTCGAGTCAAGATCTAGCATTTCCAAAGACTAATGATGGATTCCTATGGATTATCATGAGAGATTCTAGGTTGGGAGATGTAACTAGCCATACTTCCAAGCCTAAGTACTTGTTTCTTGAGTGATTCCATCTTCCTTTGTTGTTCTACTTTCTACCTAAGGAAGGTACATTTCATGCTTATGGCTTATTAGGGTGATTTGAGATCTCCTCTATACGTCATTTTCATTTTCATAGTAGTGATTTATTCTAACACATTTGAATAGGGTTTCTCCATGTTCTAGCTTGCATAATCTTAGACACACTTAAGATTAGGGCTCACACATATTTTTTGTTTTTAGATCTATGCATTTCCATCAAGGTTTAACTACCAAACAAGGGGTTTGACCAAGGAAAACCCCCATAAACAATCAATCAAATTTCCTTTGTTTTGTAGGTTATTTATAGGTTTAGATCTGAAGATTTGGTGAAGAAGAAATACAGACCTTGGACCTCAGGATCACATTCTAAAATTGTAGAAATTCAGATTGAGACTAAGACAGTAAGGGCGTCTTAGTCCTCCTAGAGGTATTTCACAGATATTCCTTTAGATCCGGTGTTGACATCCGAAGATTCCATGTTTTCCATGAAAAACAGTAGTAGGACTAAGAAGACAGTAAGGGAATCTTAGTCATCCCTGACACATTTTGGCAGCATTTTTGAATTTCTAGAATCCTTATCACATTTCCAGACTTCCTAGGTACATACATCCTAACTTTCTATTACTTAATTCTATCATTTACACTCATTATTTGGCTTGCATTACTAGGTGTTGTGAGTTGAATATCAAGTTGTCTTTTCCAAGCTTTTGCTTGGTGGTGAACCCCTCAAAGCCTAAGGAATCTTCCTAGGTCTCCCTTGTTGAGAAGTGACTCACCTTTGTGTTGATAGTCAATCCACTTTGGGATCCTAGGTTTCCTTGAATGAACCTTCCCCCTATTGGGAAATTTTGGATTAGGGATTCCTTTCTTGTATTGTGAGTCTCTTTCCTCATTTCATTTTCCCAATGGTTAGGTAGCACAAGTAGGTTATGAACCTAAATGTCTTTGTGGAACCTCCTTTAATCATTAAAAGAAATTTATGCATGGATTCTACAATGTACTCAAGTTAGTTATATTTGACAAGTTGATTAGCATAATGGATATTATATACCATTTCAAGGAGGCTTGCACCCACTTCTTGATTTCTGTCCAATCCAAGGTAAAATGGTAGCATGGAAATAGTATCCTAAACCCATGGTCTAAAAATTTCAAAATCATAAGGACGCTTATGATTACCTTTCACTTTGTTTCTAACTTGTATGTTATCCTGAACTATTTTATTTAGGAAAGTATTTTTCTCCCTCTCATCCATTGCTTCATAATCACTAGCAAAATTTTCTAGGTAATGTGGATGTTCCAAATTCTTTGGTTGTAATCCCCAACACTTTTCCAAATTCTTTTGCATTAATTGATAACATTTCTTCTTTGCTATCTACATTAACAATTACTCTTTTGTTATCATCATAATTGTGGGTATAGACCACGATAAATTTTGGGAAAGGGAAAACCTCATGTAACATCATGCGCCATAATCCAAGTACACATGGTGCACTGACATTAGTAAGTTGTTTTTTCTTTGTAGCCTTATTCTCGCATGAAAATCTAATTTCTGAGGTAATCCTACCATAGATTTTAGGATCATAAATAGCATGGTATTCATCAATGAAACCTAAGGTTTTAAGCAATCTAGCATAATCTATTTTTTATCTAATTTTGCTTTGCCTTTATCAACAACTAGTCTTCTGCTAATGGTAGACATGCTTGTACAGTGTGAAAACCCTCTTAAGTCCTTAATTTTCTTCAAGTCTTTCAATTTCTCAATCCTAAACCCAAATTTTGAAAAAATAAGAATTCAAGAAATGATAAAATGTAGGAATTTTGTCTTTCACTTACCCAAGTTTTGATTCTTGAAAAGATTAATACTGAAAGGCATGGACTAGCTTTGTAAGTTTGTTGGAACCTAGAATTTCCCTAGTACACAATAATGAGCAATTTGAAATCTCCCTATGTGTTGACTCTCTCACTTAAAAATAAAATCACTTAGTAGTAGAAAGTTCACTTTTTTTTCAATATTAAAGTGAATGAAACATCAACGTGTTGCCTCCAAACTACATAATGTATATTGGATTTCTACATAGACTATTATAAATAAATTAAACAATTGTCTTGCATTGATAACAAATTCTCAACCATTGATCTTTGTAAATCTAACGATTATAGGGTGATTCCAAAGGTTTAAGTTCACAAGCCTAGTGCTCTATGTATTTCATTCTAGAATGCAACTACAGTCATCCATCAAATGTTCATCGAACGATTAAGTAATTTATGATATAAATAATAAACATGTGTTTTAAAGTTGTTTTAAACTTTAGTGTGCTAGGATACACAATCCTAATGGAGTCATTGAGATGATTCCACGTGTCTATTTCATGGTTTTGCAAGTCACATATAGATCTACTTGAAGCATCCTGTGGACTCACAAAATCCATTTAAAAGCAAGACATTGATTGACATCAAGGCCAAGGGGCCAGTAACTTAACATTGCAAAGGACTTAATAAAATGACATGATACCAGAAACCAAGGGAGTAGGTCAACGACAAATTAGAAATCAATAACATTTCAGGAAACCCTAGCAAGAGTGACAACTTTTAGTGTTTTTTGTGTTTTTTGTCAATTTGATGGCAACTTTATTTTTTCATTTGTATTGCTTTATGTTTTAAATATGCATGCAAATATTTCATAAATAGATAATACTTAATTTCTTAAAGGAAAAAAATATGATTTTTTTAAGTTTATTAAATATTTCATTCCATTATTTTATTCCATTATGTGCAAGTGCTACTGCTGGTCTACTAGAAATATTAATGTTTTTGCTAATTACTTGTATAATTTGAAGACAATGAACACACAAAATAATTATTTTCTAGTAAATAAATATTGAAGAATAACACAACCATTTATTTTATTACAACTAAATTACAATGTTACATTATTACATAGCTTTTTAAAGATGAGTAGAGCATGCAAGCTCTTGTTTTGTATAAATGGCACATGTCACTTTACATCAAACACAATTGACTCCAAGTTGTTATTGGTGACAATGGAATACAAACCATATTCTCAAACCACAAGGCTTGTTGACCATTGTTTGGATCTTGGGATCTCAAATATGGTTCTACATTTATAATATGCTCAATCTGATCCACCAAAGCAACCCAAAATGACACAATAGATTCCAAGCTAGTAGTGGTGACTATGGTATCTAGACCATATTACCAAACAAATAACTTTGAGAATTCATAGGTCTTTCCTACCATGTTGGGGTAATGGGAGTTGTGAAGATAGAAAATGTACCTATCCTGGTTACCAACCAGAATCATGTAGAAGATAAGGGGTAGTAAATTTTCTACCACCATCTTCAGGAAGCTTCCAGTCATTTGGATAGCACACAATGAGTCTGAAATTCCATAGTTCCTCTTTGAAGGACTCTGTCAAAATGGAGTATGAAAACTCATCAACTTTGAATGTAAACAAGATTAAAATATTTATGTGGGTGTACTCTCTAGGAAAGCACTTATCTCCATTAGAGCTCCTCATCCTAGTTCAAAACCTATCTCAGAAGCCAGGTGAACTAGATCAACTTCTTTCCAATTCCACCCATTATGAACTTGAAAGAAATTGGTCTTTTACTCTGTAACTACATAATTGGAGGTAGGAGAATTCAGAGTATCCCCAATAATACCACATCATCTTCTTCCTTATTAACTTTGTAAAATGAAAACCCTTATGAGAATTCAGAACATTGCACTCAATAGTAAAGCCTTCTATGAATGATTTTAGTTGTGCTCACTATCCCTCTTTATGGGCCATTTATGAGCTCTTAACTCACCATCTTGATCCATATTTACTTGTGAGTCATGCAAGGTATAACTTCTTTTTTTGCACCAACCAAGTAACCAACTTTAATCGTGTGAGAGAAATTTTCAATTTTTATTTTGATTCACGTTTGGCTACATGCACATTGTACCTCAAGCTAACAAGATGTCAAGTACACCACTCAAATGATATAAAATCATTACAAATCTTATTTCAATCAATCACTGGATTAATGACATCATCATCTACAGTATGTCATGCAGTTTTCAATATCAAGTTATCCAATCACTCTCTTCAAATGTACATATGGCATTAATCTATGGTACAAGAAACACATTTTCTTCAAAGAAAGACAATCCGACGAATATGCAAAAATCGATAAAAAGAAAGCACATGCCATACTTTCTGTCATTTTTTCAGTATCAAGTTATCATATCAAACATTTCACTCACTTCAGATTAGAAGAGGAACTTAATTTTGAACTTTTAAATATTTCCCAGGTACATATGGCATTAATCCACAATACTGTAACCACATTTTCTTCAATGAAAGATAATGGCGGATATGCGAAAATCGATAAAAATATTGAGAATTAAATGGAAGGTAGAGTACTTCGAGGCATTGAAAAGATAGAGAATTAAATGGCTTGTGGTATCTTTTTTTTTTGGTAACCCAGGGGTGTCCCCACAACTCGTCCAAGCATTCCCTTTATGGGGTGAGCTGAGGTGAGACTAGTCCCCTAGGTATGCATGCAATAGCCCACAAACAAATGGCTTGTTGTAGCTTAATCATTGTCAATTTCCACTAATAAGTCATAATAAATTTTTCCCACATATGATCAGAACTAGACATTGAATCATTGATATATGGTCTTAAAAGCCACTTTTTTATATTGAACAAAGAAAAAAGGATTTACAAGAATGGAGCCACGAAAATTATTTTAATTTAAGTAGCTAAATACTAAAGTACATAGCTAGCCTAGCCAAAAATCCACTAATCGTAACAAAAAAAAGGTCATAAAATACATATTACAAGAGTTGTACAATAAAATATTGACACAATTCATTACTAAAAAAAATATGTAACAATAGCAAATGCCCTCAACCGAGTGTTTGAGCAAGAGGTGAATCAAATTGAACAAAGTAAGAGCGGAGAAGAAAAGGGAATCACCAAAATCCTTCCTCCAAAACTCCAAACTCTGTAATGATTCATTTATCATATCACACACCAGACCACACCTCATATTAACCAAGGGAAGAGTTTGCACTATAGAAGTAGCTAGTTGAACTTTGGGGAAGATTCCACCAATAGGCGCTAACCCACTTTCAAAATTGTAATGCTCAAGTGTCAACTCCAACAAAGAAATAGAGCAAATGAAAGGCTACAAATAACGTATTGTCAACATCTTCACCAAATATTTATCTAGCAAAATGTCGATGCAATTGGACAACAAATTAGAAGTTACCTCAAAAAATAGAGCATGGGGATTGTTCTGAAACCATTCCCTACCCACAATTATTCTTATAGCCTCATCAACCTGCACACAAGGAATAGTAAAAACCATACCCAGCTTTTGTCTATTGTATGCATTGTTGCTTCTTTTCTCCCAAAAACATTTGGGTAGCATGACACACCATAAAGACTCCATAATATCATAGTTAAATTGAGAATAGAGAAGAAAGAAAGCAAAGCCAAATATATTATAAATGATATGAAGAACATCAAGTTGGTGAAGCATATATAGAATGAAGACATCAAATACTCAGCACTTGAACATTTAGTTCACCACTTGATGTGACAATATTATTTCAAAAATATTGAGTCATGACTTTAAGTGATTTAATAAATAATAAAATGTCAACCATTGATATTTAAAAATCTAACAGTTCTAGCATTATTCTAGAGGTTTGAATTCACAAGTCTAGTGCTTCAATTATTTTATTTTGGAATGCAACTACAGCCATCCATTGAACATTCATTGAACGATTATATCACATATTGATCCTATCAAAGCCTTTACAATCTGTTATCTGTGATAACCATTGATATTTGATGAACTTAGTGTTGACCATTAATTCCTTTCATACCATTAACCACAAGCTTGGTCCCACCGAGGACAAATGTCACAATCTCATGTTATCATGGAAAACTGATGACATCACCTTCTAAGTAGTGCAAGCACACAAGAGCCACCCGATTGTTAATTTCCAATCCCAACTGTTGATTTTCAATTTTCATGAGCAAATATTTGTCACCAGACATAGGAGATAATAGAGTCTTTGATACTCCATGAAACTAGTAATTGCCTAGGTTGAGGGGTTGGTCACCACAATGAATCCAAAGGCTTAATCATAACTTATGCGACCTTCAACTTTTGGTAGCCAGTCAACGATATAATATTATTTTGGGTGTCATGACTTTAAGTGATTTAATAAGTAATAAAATTTCAACCATTGATATTTACAAATCTAATGGTTCTAGGGTTATTCTGGAGGTTTGAATTCACAAATCTAGTGCTTCAGATATTTGCTTCCAGAATGCAACTACAGTTGTCCATCAAACATCCATCATGCGGTCGTCAGTTATATTAATTTGTGCTAACAGTTGGCTTTAGACATAGCACTTCACTTAAGAACATATAATAAATATGTTTGACACTTTTCCCCATTCTAAACACTTTATGAAGGAATTTGGATGTGTGGAAATTTTTTTCCGAAATAGAACAATATATAGCATTTGATATTTTCGCCACCCATGCTATGACTTTTTATTGGCATACCAGTTTATATTTCCAATGATTTTTTTATTGGTTTAAAATTATGTTTAATTCTCCAATTATTTTTTTATTGGTTTTAAAATATGTTTAATTCGCTAATGAAAATACTTTTTTTGGTTTGAAAACATGTTTTGTAGTGATGTAGAAATCTGACTAAGTGTCAAACCTGCCAGTTCAAGATTACAGAGTGTCAATTTGGAGTCTACGCCACTTGATGAATGGAGATATCTCTCTGTAATTTTAACCTTTTTTTTTTTTGTTACTAGAAGATTCTAAATCCAAGATTTCATATTGTTTGGAAAATTATTTTGGGAGATATTAATGACAGAGTTTTGTCTGGCAAAATAAAGTCATTTTTTGTATAGTGTGTCTGTATGGGAGATTCTGCACTCCTTCGCGGATGAATATTTTGTGTTGTGATGTTGAAGATAAGCTGCCAAATGTCAGTTGAGTGGGAATTCTAGATGGAATTGTGTGTTGAGGTCCACATATTGTAAATTTGGTGTACAAATAAAGGTTTATTGGTTTAGGTCTTATTTGGGGTTGACCTAACATGTTTGATGTATTGCGAAGAATGAATAAGTGTTCTTGTCTTATGTAAGATATAATATAGGTCCATCCTGACCTATCTTAAGGTGATTTGAATTTTGAATTATGGCATAAATTTTAGATGAAATTTTTTGGAGGCTAACAAGCTTAATTTTTTGTTACATCCAATTAGGCTAACCTAATTGATGTTACACTTGATGTGGATATATAGTGGATTTATTTTGATGTTTTGGGATGATGAGTGAATGAAGAGAGATGGATAACATGTATGGTGTTCCACCTGCATGTGTGTGATGTGAATTGATCAGAATTGTGTGGATTGTGTGGTAAGGCGTGTGAATACAAAGTAAAGTAGAGCATTGATCGAAGACCAGTGCAAAGATTGATATTGTACTTCATTAGAACTATAATCCAACATATTGTAGATGCATTTGTATCAGTTTGAATAGGCTTTAAGACACCCCTTCTTTATTCTATCTTATTCTTTATGGGAAGTGAGTCCACTAGATAGTGAGTCCACCTATAGTGAGCATTTCTATAATATACTATATTCGGATATAATATATTGTGACTGTGGTTTTTCCCATTTTGGTTTTTCCACATAAAAATCTTGGTTTTCATGTGTTATGTGATGTTGTGGATGTTTCATGATTTCTTTTCTTATAACAGTTGAATGTTCTTTCGTAATTGGATGGCTAATGTTTGAATCTTTTAATAGAATATTTTTTCACCCCCCCTCTCAGTATTTCGGGTGTTCAACAAAAAAAAAAGCATGGACATATGTGTGATGGATGATTGGTGCTCTAGGTGAAATTGCAAGTCACTATGAGTAAAATTTAGTTTTGCACTAAATATTGTTAGGATTAAGGTGTCATTTACCTTGACATTTTATGTATCTCCAACACTCTTGGAAAGTATCCTTGGACATCTAAGGTGCAATTGCAAAATATTTTGTAATTTGATTCCCTAATAATCTTGGCATTAGTTTTCATATATATTCATGAAGAAGGTGGAGTACAATGGTATGTTGAACACCCGAAATACTGAGAGGGGGGTGAATTAGTATTCCCTTAAACAAATCAAGCATGATCCATCCAATTATCATAATAAATATAACTACAAAGATGTATGAAAGCATGAAGACAACAACATGATCACATGACACATGAAAACCAATATTTTTACATGGAAAACCCAAAATGGGAAAAACCATGGTGAGGGTTAGCTCACAATATATTATATCCGAATATAGTATACTACAGAAAGGCTCACTACCAGATGGGCTCACTATCCAAGTGAACTCACTGCCCATAGAGAAAGTGAAGGAACAAAGAAGGGGTGGCTATACAACCTATTTGAACTGATACAATAGCATCTATCATATGATGGATTACATTTCCAATAAAGTACAAAATGATCTTCACATGTTGATCTAAATCAATACTCTTCTCTTTTCATAATCTTCTCAATTTTGCATCACACACATGTAGGTGAAGCACCATACATGTCATATATCTCTCAATACTCACGTGCAATCTACTATCTCTTCATCATCCTCTCTTCTCTCATCTTCTTTATATCATCACACCAAAACTCTAAATTTATTCTCCTATATATATGTCCATGTCAAGTGTAACTTTAATTAGGTCAGACTAATTAGAAGTAATACAAAAAATTAGGCATGTTGTCCTCAAAAAAAATTGTCCACACTTTGTACCTTGATTAAAAAATCAATTTACATCAAGATAGGTTGGCATGGACCTAATATAAGTACCACATAAGATAAATTTACTTGCTTACACTTTCCAAAACATAAAACATGTTAGGTCAGCCCAAAGATAGACCTAAACACAAAAACTTCATATGTACAAACAATTTTCCAAAGGTGTGACTTCAAAACTTGATCTTTCTTCTAGATCCTATTCAGCCAACATCTATTAACTTGTCTTCATCATTGCAAAACAAAATAATTATCCATGAAGAAATGTGGAATCTCCCACACTGATACATTGTACAAGGAATGACTATAGAATATAGGGTTGAACACTGCCATCTATATCTCTTGGGAAACTTCACAAAATGTCACGAAATCTTGAATATAGCTACACCTAATGACCTCAAGACTGTAGTTAGAATCATAGAGAGTTATTCCAATGTGTGGTGGAGTGCAGACCCAAAAATTGACACACTAAACCACAAAACTTCTAGAGGAAATACTTAGCCAAATTTTTGTACAACCACATTTTCTAGACCATCTTGCTCTATATATATATATATATATATATATATATATATATATATATATATATATCATCAAAAATATGTCCAAGTTATGCTAGAATGATCATAACAATGTTGGCATCAATGACAACACTAGATCAAGCAATTTATGTGCCTCATGCTCATCTTTCCAAACTACATCATCAATGACAGACATCCAACATGGTGGCGATTACGATAGACTTCAGAGTCAATAATTACACTTTCCCAATTATATGCCCTAAGATTGAGTAGAGAATCTTATATCACGAATGGGGCCCATATGAGTTGGCCACTTAAAATTGAGGGTTATACTTGAGAGTGTGACTTGTTGAGAGTTATGAAATCAAAGATGTCTTTATAGTTACATTTACAATTTTGGGAGCCAATTGATTGTGCCCATGTGATGTCCATGTGAAGTCATTTATTAGTTTATTATTCTCAAAATATGTTGTGCATGGATTTTTTGCATTGTAACATGGTTTTGGTATCTATTATTTTGGTAAACCACTTATGGTTTGGTCCTCTCTACATGCCTATATATTGAGGGTGTGAGATAGTGGTTTATAAATATTGTTTTATAGGTACATAGGAGTTGCCAAAATGTTGTCAAAGTGAAGAGAGTGTTAATGTGTCAAATGTATCTTATTGTTAAAGATTAATGCATATTTCTCATCTTCTTCTGTGGGTTTATTTTCTAAAAGGTTTCTCTACATAAATCTTGTGTTGATATGATTTGTTGATTTTATGCAATCACTTGGACATCATATGGTAATCTTTGGATAAATATTTATTTCACATTTGCATACACTTGAATATATTTTATTGCAATAATTTCTCCTTGTTTCTCAACATTTGGTATCAAAGCTAATGGTTTAGCATAAAGGAACATCTTTCTATTAAGTGTTAAAATTTTATTGGTTGCAGCCAAAGCTTTTGCATTGTGTACTTTTATAAATTTGAGGAAGTGATTGAAAACCATGGCTCCTACTTCTCATATAATATTGAGAAATTCAATGGTGCCAAATACAAGATGTGAAGGTTGAAGATGGAAAATATAATTGAAGAAAAATATCAATGGTTGCTTGTTTCACAAGAAAAGAATCCATTGAATACATATGATGATTTATATGGAAATTCTAGCATTCCTTATGCTAGTGATATTGGTAGTTTGATATATACAATGGCTTGCACTAGACTAAAAATTTCCCAAGTAGTGTGAGTTTTAATTAGGTTTATGTCTAACCCTAGTAGAGAGCATTAGACTTTTGTCAAAAGGGTATTTAAATATTTGCATGAAACTTTTAATTACTATTTGTGCTATCACAGTATTGATGATGTGGATAATTCATTAGACATACAAGGATTTGTTGATGCAAATTGTGTAGGTGACTTGGATAATCAAAGGTCCGCTAGTGGTTATGTTTTCTTTGTTTGGAGGTGTAGTGAGTTGGATGAATAAAAGGCAGCAATCAATTAATTTTTCCACCATAAAATCAAAGTATATAACTACTTTGCATGCCTCTAAGGAGATGGTTTAGTTATAAAATATTAGTATAAGTATTAGTTTTAATTACCAAATTTTTTATAATCAAATGTGACAATTAGAGCGGTATTTTTTTGGCCAAGAATCCCATGTATCATTCTTGTACTAAGCATGTTGATGTTTATTATCATTTTGTGTAAAAATAGTGAGAATGCTAAAGCATTGTTAGATAAAATTGAAACTCTAGATAATGTTATTGTTATGAAAAAAATTTCATAAAGTGAAAAGAAAGTTGTGAAAAAGGGAGATAGAAAAGTAAAGGATACTATGCTCCTTTGGTTAAAATGAAGATTACTAAAGAATATTTAAGAAAACTCTTTTAAAAATAAAGAAATGATTATAATTATTAAACAATAATTAAAGATAACCTTTCTAAAATGGTTTGATGGTTTAGAAACCACCGATTAAGGCTTATATAAAGCATTTATGTGAGACTTGGAAAGGGGCATGGAGAAAAATCAAGGAAGAAGATTGGTTTGGTGGGGATATGGGTATTGGAGAAGGGGCACATGGAGGGTGTCCAACTCAGGGTAGAGAGTACATTTGGGATTGTCCTAGCGAGGGCTTTGTGTGAGTAGGCATAGATTATCTTTTTAGAAAAGTCCTCCAAAGTGTTCTATAGAGAGAGCCAATACCATTGACATATTCCTAGTTTTTCCTATGGATGTATTTGCATTGTATAATTTCAAGTGGGAAAATATTAGGATTAAGGTGTCATTTACCTTGCAATCAATTATATATGTTTTACGTATCTCCAACACTCTTGGAAAGTGTCCTTGGATGCCTAGAATGTAATTAGAAAACATTCTATAATTAAGATTATTTAATAATTTTGGAATTAATTGTCATATGCATACATGAAAATGGTGGAGCATAATTATGTCGATTACAATTGAATTTCAACTCACTAATTGCACTTTCCCAATTCTAGCATTAGAATTGAAGAGAGGGAAAGCTTGTGTGACAAATGAGACCCACATGATTTGGTCACTCCAAAATGGAGTGTTATACTTGAGGATGTGAACCATTGAGAGTTGTGAAAGAAAAGATTCCCTTACAATTATGATTACTATTTTGGGAGCCAATTAATTACCCCCATATGATGTCCATGTGAAGTCATTTTTAGTTTACTATTCCCAAAAGATGCTCTCCAAGGTGGGCATGGGGTTTTTGCATGATATGATATTTTTGGTATTCATTATTTCAGTAAACCATTTATGGTTGTCCTCTATATATACCTATATTGAGGGTATGAGAGTGGTTTTCTAAGATTGTTTTATAGGTACACAAAACCTACCAAAAGTTTATCAAAGTGAAGAAAGTGTTAAGAGTGTTGTATGTATCTCATTCTTGAAGATTAATACATACTTGACACTTTCTCATGTGGAGCAATTTTTGAAAGCGTTTCTCCTCGTAAATCTTGTGTTGATATGGTATGTTGATTTTATAGACACTAAAAATTGTCGTGAGCCTACAAGTGACATTTTTACACTAATTCTCATCTTATCTATATAATTAAATAATTTTTAATTATTTAATTATCACCAATTTCATATTATACTATTAATTAAATAATTTCATATTATTTAATTAATTCACCTTACTATTGTTCTTGATTAATTAAATAAATTTTATTTATTTGATTGCATCACTAATTATCCCTATACTTAAAAATTAAATAAATTAATTAATATTATTTATTTAATTATCCATTATCCCTTTCCTCAATTAAATAATTAAAATAAATTATCCAGTCTCCATAAATAAATAAAATTAATTATTTCTTATTTAATCCATTTTACATATGCATTTAATAATTAATTAGTTTAATTAATTATTAAATCTCATGCATTTCCAACTCATATTCTAATTGACACTTACTATTAGTCCACTAATCAATTAGTTTTAGTCCACTCATCAATCAATCCAGTCCACTAACACTCAGTCTAAGTTAACATTCCAATCAGATCCCTTAACTAAATCATGCAATCAGTTGACTAATCCATGCACTTAGCTCACTAAATAATGTAGCCAGTTAATAGATCAATCAATTCCTCTCATCAATTCTCCACCATTGATCTTTTTAGTTCTTCCTCAAATCTTGACCGTCCATCAAACTTGCATATTCTATAAAATCAATCCTCATCCTAATTTTTAATCGAACCACGATCTTCGATATTTTTCTATCATATCCATTTGAGATTATTGCAATTGTGCACATACAAATCTGAGAGCAATAATATCTTACAAAGAAAATTTGAGAAGGACAATGAAGTTGATTCAATGTTTGATGTGAGAAAGGTATAATGTTTGATTGATATTTCATATTTCTTGCATTTATTCATTCTTCATTAATCGATTGGAATTAGTTTTCTTGAATAATATGGTTTTTGTGGTTGTTGGTTATGATTCTAGTTGTATTTATTGAATTATGGTCATACAATTGGTGAACCTAGCATGAACTTGCTAACAAATTTTGTGAGAAAATAGTAATTTCTAAAGTTACATGTTTTGTGATGCATCTATTGAGTTTAGTAATGCATCTATGGATTTCTATAATGCATTTGTCTTCAGTGATGCATCTATGGGTTTTAGTGACACATCTGCTTCCTACGATGCATGCATAGATTTTTGTGATGCATCTATTGACTTATGTGATGAAATTGCCTAAGTTTAGAATTTTTCAATTTTTGGTTAACAATTGTTGTTTTTTTATTATTATAGAGGATTGAAAATTTATTGTGTGAAACTCTAACCTTGGATTTATCATTTCTAGGTTATATTTTCTAAAAAAATGGGCAATTTTGGTATTTGCAGGTTTTTTAACGCAATCACAATTCCACACCACAATCATTTCCTATAACGCATCTAAAATTTCCTACACTACAATTTTTTCCTATGATGCATCTAAAGGTTTCTACACTGCAACTGATTCTATGATGCAATTTTCAAATACAGTGATGCATCTATCTATTGAATTAGGAAGGTATAAAATATTTAGTTTCTATTTTACATGCAATCTAATTCAAATAGATTAGGGTTTTTATGGTTACTGATATTTATTTGTAGCTTTGTGGAAATCATTTGGAAAAGATATTAATTTAAATTACTAATCTTGTTTGTTGTAGCTCAGTTGACAAAGACATCATTTAAACTATTGATTTTTTTGGTGTAGGTTCATTGGTCAAAGAATTTATTTTCCAAACCTTTGTGTCTTTTATTTTCTAGATTATATACCATTTGATTTGGGCTTAAAAAGAACCATTATCTTCCATGTTATGTGTACTTGCATAGTTTTTCAACCTAGGTTATTGTGTGTATCCTTTCCCCTTGTGCCACTTGTACAATCTTGGGCATAAGAGAAATACACAATAGCCTCTTTTTTATTTTTACTAGGGGGACCTCCTAGGGATTTCATCACCCTGGGGTTTTACCTCGACCACGTTTCCAAGTATGGTATTGAAATGGGGGAGAGCAAAATTTATACTCCAAGGAGTGGATAGCATCATTTGAAGTAGAGTCACGTGACCCTCAGTCTGCCAAGACACATTTAGTGAAATCAGAGGAGACCCCTCCAATATCAGGCTATTACGGATGAGCTTTATGTTCACAGTAGTCCCCCACTAAGAACCTTTGTTAATTAGAAGTCTAGGAGCCTTTGGTTGTAGCTTGGTGTAGTGTAGGGTACATATCATGTCTAAAGTTACCATGTACTCCCTTGAGTAGAAATAGAAATTCTTTGGTTTGGCATCTTTAGCCTCCTAGGGAGAGAGGGAAGGTGAGACAATTATCATATTGGTCATGTGCCACTAGACCTCTAGCTATCTGCTCTTGAAATATTGGTGTTTCACATCTATCTCAATGGGGTATTAGCACTTTTATGTGGTGGTCCCACACCAATTATACACACCTATCTAAATAATTAGCTTTTTCTTAGCTTCAAGTGTTTGCATTTGTGTTATACTAGTGAAGCCATTGGCCTTTTTGGCCTTAATTCTTATTTCCCAAGAGTCAAGATTCAAGCAGCCATTATGTCTTCTAAGTTTTTTTTTAGTGTATTTTGTCCTAAGACTGAAAAAAGCCAACACAAAAAATCAAGTAGAACACCTAATTTTAGGAAAATAGCTAGAGTCATGCATCTATAAACTAGAATCACACATTTTTTGACTTATATACCACATATGTATCTTATAACACATATACAAACAAAAGTCATGAAATTTCAGGTTTATGGGTTGCATTTGTTTTCTATATCATGTTTTCTTTGTATAACGCATTTGTGTTTTGTACTGCATCTAAGACTTTCTATAATGCAACTGTTCAGAAAAACTTAGAGAAAAACTAGAGTGATGCAATTAACCAATTTGTAATGCATTTGAGACTTTATGTAAAGTAATCATTCAAAAAAACTAGAATCGCACATTTCTTGACATCTGTACCGCATCTGCAACCCTCCCTGACACATGTATTTTCACTAAAAAATTAGGGTATATCCTTGAGGATCTAAACTTCAGACATGATTGAGAAAAAGACCTGAGACTTGTCAAATTAGTAGTGCACTTTCAGTATTTTCCCACTTTGATTAGCTCAATTACACCTTTAGGTTAACATTTGTCATCCAACATCATAGACATCAACCTTTGCATTTTCAAACTAGGAAACTAATCAAATTTTGATCAAACCATAGTCATCCTTTGAATATCTTGATCTTGCAATCTTTCATCATCCTATCAACAGTTGGGCCTAAAACTCATAAAGTCAAGTCTAGGTCCAACTCTTATCAACCATCATCTCAATCTTTATCCTTTTGAGTTCTATATATTTCCTTTGATTACCTTGGTCTATTGTAATTTGTCAAGTATCCTTCAAAATCAGAAAAATCTAAAAACATAATGTAAGTCCATTATCATTTGCAAACATCCCTTAAAATTCAAAAATCCCAAAAATATAGTGTAAGTTCATACTTATTTTGTATCCTCAAAATAAAAAATTTATAAAAAAAAATTGAAAAACCACAAAATCCAAAAAAAAACAAAAATCCCTAAAAACATCTTTAACATATCAGGTCTTATATGGCCAAAACATGGTCACAAATAAAAATAAAACAAATGGATCCTACAATTGACCATACTTTTAATCCCACTAGTGTGATGCACTTTTACTCATCCTCAAATGAGCAACCAAGGTCACAACTTGAAGCTACACCATTTCTTTTTGATGATGAGTTTACCTTGAACAATATGGAACAAAACCTAACCCAAGAGGAGATTGATGGAACTTCACAAGATCCCTAAATATTGAGAATAATAGATGCACTCCTATCTATAGATCCCAATAGATACTTTTTATCACTTTCACAAAATGGATCTAGGCTTCCCATAATTTTTGACATTTCTACCATAATGGAACCAACACCTAATGTGACATCCCTAGAACAAGGTGTCGTTAATATGACACCTCCATCAAACAATTCCACTTCACAAAAATTGAATGCAAGTATGCCACTTGGAAGGACATTCCATAATGTAACAAGCGTGAACATACCTTCAACTTTGATATTTGGACGATAATTCACAAACCCACTTTACCACACGTCACCAAAATTTCAAATGGAAACACAATCAAGCAATACAATACCTCTAACTCAATATATCATAAATCAACATCAACCCAACCAAAATCAAAGGACAAACACTTCACTTCCTACATCATGGGTAAACACGACCCATACTTCACAACACACAAGCATACCCACAACCCAGACTCAAATGTTTTTTGGATCAAATCAAAACCTGAACCAACCACCTCCACAACAACAACCTAACCCAAATCTGACATTCACATCTCACATTAACCAAACCACACAACCTATGCCACAATACCACTTGACTAAAACATTCAAACTTCCAACTCAATGGAAAACCATAAAAACACAAAATTGGTCATAAACCCTCTACAAATCCAAACAAATTATACCCAAACGAACACAACTCCTATACCACCATCACCAATAGAGATATTGGTTCAACAATTACAAATCCTACAAAAACATATCACAAACATGCAAATTACTGGAACCAAAAAGACTTAAACAATTGAGGACTTATGTCCTTACCTTTTTGATAGAAGTATATACATGCCACCTTTCTACACAAACTTTGGCATACCAAAATGTGACAAATGCAAGGGGAAAGGAGATCCTATAGAGAATGTGAGAGAGTTTCACATATCTTGTTTAGACATTGCTTACAATCACACATACCTGATGCACCTTTTCTCATGTAGTCTTGGAGGACAAGCACTGGAATGTTTTTTACATTTAACTCCTAGCATAAGGATGTGGAATGAATTGGCTAATAAATTTATTATGTACTTCTCCTACAACATTGAGGATGACATAAACATCATAAAACCAAATGAAAGGATGGAGAATCATTTGCTTCATTCTTATAGAGATGGAGAAGCCTTGTAATTAAATGTCCTTGTCATATATTGGAAAAGCAATTGGTTCAAATCTTAGTAGAAAACCTCAATTCAAAATTGGTGTTTCACCTTTGAATTTATTGTTCCAACACATTTGATGAAATCATTGAGAAAATTATCTCTATTGAGAAATCCCTCATTTCAAAAGGGCTAGTGAGTATTTTCAAAGAGAACAACAAAAATTCAAGTACCTTGAATGATAAAAATAAATTTTGGGCATGAAAAAAAATGTGACAAATGATGGTGTGGTGGATGTAAAATTGATAAACAAGGCTCGCTTGGGCATGAAACAAATATGTGAAAAATGATGGTGTGTTGGATGCAAAAGTGATAAACAAGGCTCACCCTATTGTTAGCCTTAAAGGACCTTCCACACCCAACAATAAACAATCACAAAATCATGGAAATCAACAAACATAGTTTAGCACAATACCTAATGTGGTCCTCCAAGGGCTAACTTAAATCCAAGATGAAAATACACACCCTTAGGGGAACCTATTGAATCAACTTTGAAGTTGTTGCAATCCAATGTTATTCAAATTCCAAAAATAAGACACCATGATCCAAGACCTTTTAAACTGGATTTTTGGACCAACAATGACTTCTACAAGTATCACAAGACCAAAGGGCATAAAAATTTTGAATGTTTTAAACTCAAGAACATAATTCAAGACCTTATAGATTAGGGGGATATAGTGATTGATAATCCACAAGGATCCTCTAATACTAATCATACCATATTCAAATATCCTCTACAAAATCATGGATAGGAAAAATCCTCCAGTTCAACGGAAAACACCAAATATAATGCCAGTTACACTCATGTCATCTATGAATACATGGTCAACAGTATCCAATAGACTGACAATAATGTCTCAACTATAACTATTGATACTTTTTATCACCATATAAGTTAAAATTTCTTAAAGGTATTTTTAAGGCTTTAGGTTTATAGGCACCAAGTTTTGTTCAAAAGAGGGAAAAAGAGAAAAATTGATGTTTCTTTATTAGAATGTCAAGCTACACCCATGTATCATGGAGGAGTTTCTTTTTACTCTTCAACCCACGTAGCAAGGAGAGGTTTTAGGGTTTTTTTAATCTTTGTTGGAATTTAACATTGAAGGAGTTGCAATGGTGGCGTTGAAGGAGTTGTTTGCAGAGATTTTAAGGGATAATAGCCCATGTTTCATTATAGAAAGGAGGAATGTAGGTCAGGGATTTAAGGCAGTTGTTAGTTCTCTCCATGTTGTAAAGTTTCATAATTGAAAAGAGGCACGTTGAAAGTTTCTTCTTGCTAGTTAGATCTCTAAGGTCTCCATATTGTTGAGGTTTTATATTTTATTTAAAGTTCTCCAGTTGTGTTGAAGATAAGATTTATACTCCATCTTTTAGTCTTGCATTTCTCGTGCAAACCCTATTGTGTGTCAAGGGACAATTAAGGAAGTGACCTTATGAGAGCAAGATCATATAGGGACAGTAAACTAGTTTCACTATATAAATGCAGACAACATGTAGCACTTCAAATGACAAATAATGAGCTAATATGTCAATTAATATCCTTATAAAATCAATGACAATCAAGGTTGTGAGGATATGGTTGGAATTTTTTATGTTTTGAAGTCTTCAAGAATTTGTTCATTTGTAATATGAGCTTATTTGTCTCTTTCCAAAACATCTTCAGGCTTATTTTTTAATCCAAGACTCCATATTTCTTTTTAGGTTGTGTGAAACTGCTTTGTGACATCCAACACATAGAGAGTAATACTTGACAATCCTCTTTTTCCCACTTGCAAAATCCATTAATGAAAGTAGTGTAAATAGATAAGTATGAGCAATTTTTAGAGTATGATAGTTGTGGACTAGATACGAGTGGCAAAGAAGGTATAAAAGCAAACCTTATGTGAAGTGTTTTTGAGCTTAATAGAGAATACAGCCTTTGGTGTTTTCCAAGATTATGAGGGAAGGTTCCATTTTTCCAAAGGTTTTGCATGCAATGTATACATGGTTTCTTTTTTGTGGGTGTATGAATGTGTATTTCTAGGTGTCTTGGAAATATGTATCTTGATCCCAAGACAGTTTCAATACTCTAAATAAATATCATCTCTCCTTGAAAAGAGTACCACTGATATCGAGGGGAAGGAAATCCTTTGTTCAAATGTTCTTGAAATAGTTTATTTAGAAATCTCATCTCAAATTGTGAAAAGGATCAACTCTTCCAATTCTTATTAAAAATTTGCATATACCTCTAAAGGCTTATAAATAATTGCTAATGTTGCATTGAAAATGTTTGAAGAGGTACATAGATAATGAAAAAGGGTAGATTGAAGGTTGAGGATAGTGACATGGATGTCATGGTAAATGAGGGAAGTTTCCATGGAGATGTTGCAAGCAAGAAAGTCAACAGGGATGATGGCAGCTTGGAAGATTGTCAAATGTCAAGTGCACAGTTCAGAGACAAAGATGATGATAGTCATAAGCATGGTAAGGGTTCAATGAATGTTGGATACTAGTTTTTAAGAAGACAATCATAAATAGGAATGAGTAAGATTCCTCATAAGGACAACGCTAGATAACCCCTAAGAAGACAATTCATTAAAAGTAAAAAATGCACAGTACTCATGTTTAGTTAGAATGATAGTAACACAAAGGCATAAATGAAAGTTCAAGGGGCATGATCATTTAGAGGGAAATATATGGAAATAAAAGGGCAATGGCCTTGAGAAATGTACTTTCAGTGATTATACAGTCATGAAGGGTCAAATAGTGATTGGGCAATATGATCTAATGAAGCAAGCTCTTATAAGATATATATAGTATTTTGTAGTGTTTGTAAGAGGAAGGTCACCTGTAGCAAACATAGATCAGCATGTATATGCAAAGGGTCGTGATAAGTAAAGAATCAAAAGGACTATGTAAAATCAATAAGTGATAGTCATGACAGCAACAGTATGCACAATCAGCAAGAAGAATGTAGATAATCTTAGGTAAAAACTGCAAAAGTTTACTAGAACTAGAAGAAAGCATATAATTTAATTTAAAATACTATAAGGGAATGATTGTTCATCTTCTAGAACAAAGGGCAGTACCCTAGTATTTCAAGTTGACAATGTTGTAGGTGTTCAAATGTTGAGGATAATAGTCAACATTCAAAAATCATATCCAAGAATCCCTCAAAGTGACAAGTAAAGAGTGAATAGAAATGGTTAGGGATACTCAAATAGATTGTGGTAGAGGTAAATACCTATTCAATAACGGTGCATTGTCATAGGGCCACATGGAAATATTGTTGATTATCAAGAATTAAAAGGTATAGATGACAAAAGGTCATCAAGAGTGATATGATTGAAGATTGTCACAACATATTGTTTCAAATAATGTCAAGTGTTGGAAGCCCCATCAAGATGAATGTTGATGTGATATGTCAATGCTATCAAGCTGAGAAGTTAAGTAATGAGCAGACTTATGACAATCCTAAGGAGAGTTAGTATAGTGGTTTTCTTGATTAGATATAAATCCATGCAAGAGATACCTATCCACATACCGTGGAATTGCGACTCAGAAGCTGCTAGCTACATTGTTGAAATATGAAGAGTGGTTTGGCATCCAAGTTTGGAGTTTCAACAATTATCACTAGTATTTAAAGTAAGGACCTATGCCAAAGATAATCAAGGGAATTTTTTAAGACAATTAGATATTTTTGAAGAGGACATTGTAGTTCCAAGTGTACAGTCAAGGAGATTTAATAGATCCAAAGCAAGAAATGGAATAAGGTAATAGTGACAAGATTTCATGAATAACTTTCCATTCACTATTGAAGAGGGCAGTGAGTTGTTTATGAACAATGCATGGATGACCACCTATGAAGTTTTTTGGGTGCAACAAACATTAAATAGAGGCTCACTGGATTCTTGGAAAGTGTCAAAAGGAAATAACATTAGAAAATGTCCTTTGAACTAGTAAGCAATAATAAAGAAATTCAAAGAGAAAATGTGGAGGTTAAGGAGATTGATGGCGAGAATTTTGATATAACTAACAAAGGATAGTCACACTATCAAAGGGGCATCCCTAGTAACTTTTCTTTGAATTTCATTGAATTCAATGAAGAAGACAACCCAATCATAAGGTAGTATTGACTTTTCAAAACACAGTGTTGTGTGATTGTTAAGACCATGAAAAGGTTGAAAATACCCTAAGGAATACAACAAATATGAGCAAGAGACAGTCCAAGAAGTAATAGAGATAGTCAACAACAAAGGAAAGGCAGTTACAGTGTTCTTTAAAAGGAAATTAGCAATCACTATGTGAAGGACAATCTTCATACATGAGGACCTTGGGCAACGAATATAATGAAAAGGTAGAGCTATGTATGACAATGGCACAAGATTAAATTATGAGTTGTTCTTGATCAAGAGATGAACATGAAAAATTATGCTATGAATCATCATCAAAGGGTGAATATGCATTCAAGGAGTCTTGTTCAACGCATCAAGGCATATTTTTCTTTTTCCCCTTCAAACCCATTCAAGAAAACATGGTGTATTATCTTGCAAAGAGTAGTTGAGGCAATTTGAGGGAGTAAAGAGTGGTTAAGGTGAGAATGAGGTCAAGAGAGTGACTTGGAAAATAGTTGATAGCATATAGGAAGGTAGTTTGAACAAGAGACAACATGTGCAAGCATCTAGTTGGTCAAGGAGTAGATATAGGAGCAACTAGTTGTAAAGGTCAACATTTCTTCCCTTCATCACCTAATTGAAACCTTTTTGAAGAATTCTTCAAGGGAGACAAATATGGAAATTCATTTAATGTTCATTAGATGTTGTCCTAGTTTTCCTCCAAGGTAGGATAGACAAAAGGGAAGATTAGTCTCATTTTAAATCAATTCTTTCACTTCTTGAAGTTGTATTGTAAGCTATAAAAGCTTCTTTCTCCCCATTTCTGGTGCATTATAACTCATAAAATAAGTTTTCTTTCTCATTTTGGAGTCATTTATTGTATCCATGAAGGCTATTTCTAGAAAAGAAATAAGCATTGTAACTATTTTCAAATCTATATGCTATTTATAAGAATTTTGATCGGTAAACAAAGTTGTTTTACCTTCTCAAATTTGTTTCATTGTGAAAGCTTCAAAATGGTTGATGCAATTGTTGGCCTCCTACAATGATTTAATAACTAAGCCCTTACATCCATGATTCAAAGATTGGACATCTAACATGAATAGCTATTTCAATCATCATGCAGGTGCATTTAACTTGTCAACCCAGGGAGGTGAACTTGAAATGGGTCAACATAGTATGTGCACTAGGAACCCAAAGAAGCCATTTTCATTCTACAGCTAAGGAACTCACAATACTGAAAGTAAATTGCTTAGAAGGGAATACCATCAATGTCAATCATCAATCAACAACTACATCAAACTGAAATGCATAACATAAATGAAAATCTAAGGAACAAATAGGACACTACTATGTCTGCTTTGGCTGTAGGAACAGTCATAGAATGGAATTTTGGTGGCTGCAGGAATAGTCGGTGCCATATTTCTAACTAATTACTAAACAACAAGTAATACTAAACTAATACTAAACTAAAGGATGGATTACTCGCCAAGTGGGCCCCCTTTGATAAGTATCCTCTAAAACTAATGAGAACTCAGATGCTCGAACTTAGAACTTTATTTTATTCACTATAAATCATGAGTACAAAAGAGTAATGTATTTGTATTACTAAAAACTTGAGAGTGCCAGTACAATATCAAATTATGCAACCCCTAAGAAGGAGCATTATATCTTTATTTATACTATCAACTAAACAAGGAATTCAACTCCATCACTGGGAGGACACCATTTAGGGAAAAATGAGAAAGTGGAGTGGTGGTGGTTACGCGTGCATGGAATCTAGTCAAACATGTAGATCCAAATGCAAATTTAGCACAATAGTAACGTTCGCATCTGCTCAACCAACATTAAAGTCCACTACAAGGTGGTTACATTCGGTTTGCATGAGGAATCTTTTTTCATCGACCTCCTTTGACCTTTGATAAATTCCTTTGTTGGACGTTACGATGCATGCCGAGCTGGCAGTGTCTTCCTCAACTTAGCATTCTCAAATTAAATTTGCATGACAATGTCAGTACACACAACAACTGCATATCTATAAACACCTTAAGGAACATTCATTAACCACATGCAAAATCAACATAGATAATCCACATAATATGCCAATTTCATTAAAACTTGTAGAAATAGGATTAAGCCCAATGTCTATGGTTTGAGGGAAACATTATGAAAATATCAACATTTAGCATCAAAGTGTATGACAACTGCCAGCAAATAAACTATAGATTCTACCCAAAATTGGACCAAAAAATAGGCTCGTCACTCCCCCCAACCTAACATTTTTTTGGTCCTCCAACAAGGGAAGGGTTGTTCTTCTGCTTGGTCAAAGCTCTGAAACTTGCAACTAATAGTTGTCTAAAATCAGGGTCCCAATAGAATCCTCCTAATCTGTCAAATCTGCTCCATCTCTATTTTTCTGCAGCAATGTCATATTGGTAGAACCTGAAGTTTGGCATGGGCCACATGAGAATGGGTGGCTGGAAAGTCAGGGGAGCCCAAAATCGCCCCTTCATTCTCCCAATCTGAATATACCTATCAATCCTTTTTAGTGTTGCAGCATAATTGTGGATGGAATGAGGTTCATCCTGTTTTAACTCATCAATTAGGCTATTCCATCTTTGTGATAGGTATCCTCTCATAATTTCCTCCTTTATTGATGCCTTTACCTCATACTCACTGTAAACTGCCTGAATCTAAGGCATAATCCTGTTGCCATAACTAGGTCTAAAAATAATTTTGTGCCATTCTCTATAAATATCCCTTGGGTTGATTGATTCATCCCTAATGGGCGGAGGGATGTTAGACTCCAATTGCTTATAAGCCCAATGTTGTTGTCCCCAACTAATCTCATTTTGTACCCAATACATAAATGCCCTTAATTGGACATCCCCAACATACAACAGTGGATTCCAATCATGGTCTTTAGTTACAGCATAATTATGCAAGTAAAACTCACATAGAAAATTCTTCATTTCAGGGGAGACAATCCTATAAGTATTAAAAAATTCATTAGGAGTGTCAATAGAAGGATTCAAACCTGAGACAATCCTTGATAGCTTAAAAGAGATATATTTCTCTTTCAGGTGCAGAGCATAGACCCTTGGATGGGTCCTACATTCTAAAATCTATGGTGCCAAGGCTGCCATATCATCCACCCTCTTCTTCAACATGGCAATTTTTGCATCTTTATCTTCAATTTCCTCATCTCTCTTTTGAATTTCCTTCTTCAATTTCCTTTTTTCCTTTTTCCATTCTTCCTCCCTCCTTTGTATTTCTTTCCATAAATTCAAAATTGTTGTATGTACTGTAAAATCAAGAGGATTATGAATTCCTACCAGTATTTTTGTTGATGGTTGTTCCCCATATAGTACCATTTGCATGGACTCAAGTTGTCCCCTTGTCTCTAGCTACGGCGATATTGTTTCTTCTCCCACTTCTTGTTGCAAGGTCTCTTGTCCTTGTTCTTGCTATGGCTGTAGGAACTCCTACTCTGGTTTCTGTTGTTGATGTAGGGTCTCTTGATCATGCTACAGGAAATCCTGATTTTTCTCAAACTCTTGATTTTCAACTTGTTCTGCAATATTGGCAAGGTCAGCCAATGTTATGTTTGTTGTTGCCTTAAACATATCTTCCTCCTCGACATTCTCCTACCCCATTAGAACTTCTATGTCTTATGGTATTTCTCTAGACTTAGGGCTTTCCTGTGGATGTGTACCAAATGTTGGCCCAACTGATCTTGATTTCCTGGGAGGGCTCTCATATTTTTCTTTGGTTGTAGGATGAACAGTGTCAGCCTTCCTCTTTTTAGAACTTGGCACCTCTTTTTCTATCTGTTGTCTTTTGGCCTTTCCTTTTCTCATTTTTACTTCTCCCTTATGTGCCCTAGTTTTCATTAGGGTGCCAAGTGGAACGTCGTCATCAAAATATGAGGAGGAGATTTATTTTTTTGAGTGCTCTGTTCCAAAAGAACTAATTTCTATGGTTTCTTTTGTTGCATGAGGGTTTACACTAGGGCCTATGCTAGAGTTTGAAGCACCAAGAGTGGCTTCATCCATGCTCAATCTCCTGCTAGACCTACGAGTTTGAGGCAAAACCCTAGGTTGTAAGTGCTCAGGTCTAATTTGATCAACATTTATAAATTCTTCCCAGGTCATTCCAGACACATTATGCAGAGACTTCTCAACTAGCAATTTAATTAGACAATGGTGGGAAAAATAATTGTCCCTACCTTTTTGGGTCTCATCTGCCATGATTGAGAGAAGATTCTATAGCACATTAGGCAGATTCATCCTCCTCGCGTGCCTCATGTGACTCAAGAGTTTGAAATGTACTGAATGCAAGTTTGACAGACGACCTTCACAGGTGAGATACCTTATAATGTAGACGGTTGCTTGTTTCCATGGTTCGAGCAGAGAGGTATTTTTTGCACCCTATTTATCCATGCTAATTGGAGGGTCACCGTGTATAGTAAATTCGGCCCTAGCTGACCTAGCATCTCTAGAGGCAGGGTAATGTTCGCCATCATCAGGTAACCCTGTAACCTCTACAATTCTTTCCTCAGTTTCCACAACCTACAAGCCTTTTATTGTGGCTTTTCCTTCAGAAAATGTCTGGGAAAATTCTAGTGCAATGCTTTCATCAAATCCATCCTACTTCAGGAAGTAATCTAACCATCCATAGTTTCTAAATTTGGCCAGGCATTGTGCATCCTGCAATAAAACATCATGAACTGAGGGCTCATTTCGAATTAGCCCTCATCCCATTGTCTGCAATCAACTATCGCTCTACAAAATTTCCTTCCCATAATTCCTTTCTGAAAGTGAAAGACCTTCTTGCATTACCTGCTAAATTTCCAATGTCAATATCGACTGAATTTTCCCTTTCTTTTGTTTTACCTTTTTTTTTGCAACTCAAGATTACAACAGGGTCAATAATGGCAAGAAAGGGAGTGATGAAGGAATTATGATGGGAAAAAATGGGAGTTGTAGTTAGTATCACTTCACACATGTGATTCGTCCTCTTAGATTTCAAATTGGCCCATTTTAAATTTTCTGATGTAGCCTAGCATGAATTGACACATGGGCAATATATTCACATCTTTTTCTTTCCCCCCAACCTAAATTTGGACGTGTCCGCACATGTGAGATGGGAGTGGTGATTTGATAGGGACTAATGACATGTTATGTGAACGTCTATACTAATGTACAATGATTAAATGAATGCTCTTAAAAGATGATAAAAAGATAGCAATTAATGCACACATACCTGAATGTGTGGAGGATTTGTTGCAAAAATCATGGAGAAAATACCATTTGCCTTTTTAGGGAATAAATTGAGCAATTAATGAAAATGAAGTGGAATGAGGTGAGGTGGAATGAAGTGATGGAAGAGAGAGAAAGGTGGTGATGGATGGGTGAATGGGCGGATGGGTGAAGAAATGGACTTACACAAGAGTGGAAGTCTTTATTATGACAAGTATGTACCTTAATTAGCTAGAAGGAGGGACACTAGGTCCACTTCCTTCAGCTGTAGGAAGCTCGGGTACTAAATGTTGGGTGAATTGTTGCAAGAACTCTTCTTTGGAAGTTGGCTTGTGATATAATCTAAGCCGATGACCATCGACAAGTAACTTGAATCTAACAAGGTCAATGGTAGTAAGTTGAACAACTCCATTAGGAAAGACCTCAGCGACTTCATATGGTCCTAGCCACCTTGTCTGCAATTTTCCTACATTTTCCTGATATCTTGAGTCATAGAGTAGGGCCCAATCTCCTTATTGGAATTTCTTGTCCTTGATAAATTTTCCATGCCACTTGATTCTTTGATTTTGTACTACCTTTGTATGATGTAGGGCTTCTCTTCTTATCTCATCCAAAGCATTTAGCTGCATGATTCTTTCTCTTTGTGCCTCAAAAATATTCATCCCTAAATCTACTGCAGTCCTAAGAGTCTTATATTCAAATTCAATGGGCATCATGGCTTTCTTTCCATAAAACAGCTCAAATGGAGTGAAGCCTGCAGTTGTTTTCTAGGTTGTCCTATAGGCCCAAATAGCTTATGGTAATCTATTTTCCCAATCCTTTCTATGAATAGCTACCGTTTTGGTCAAAATGGCTTCAATTTCTCTGTTGGTCACCTCAACTTGGTCATTAGCCTGGGTGTGATAAGGAGTAGACTTCTTGTGCCTTATGTTGTATTCATTGAATAGTGTTGCAAAAAGGTTGATGTGAATTGAGCCCCTCGATCAGTCACTATTTCTCTTGAAACTCTATATCTTGTGAAAATCTCCTCATAAAGAAATTTTGCAACCTTGTTATCTCTTGCATGCTTCATGGTCTTAACTTCTACCCACTTTGTCACATAATCAATGCATACCAAGATATAAGACTTACCATTTGATGGAGGGTCAAGGGCTCCTACAAAATTCAATCCCCAGTTGTCAAAGGGGGTGATTACTACCTAAGGACAAAGTGGCATCTCATCAGTTCTGGTTGGTTTTCCCATTCTTTGACATCTATCACATTTTATGGTATACCTTCCTGCATCCTTGTGGAGTGTTGGCCAATAATATCTTGTGTTCAAAATCTTCATTGTTGTCCTCTTGGCTACAAAATGTCCTCCACATGGTTTATTGTGGCATGCATGAAAATTGTCATATGTATCATCTTCTCTTACACATCTCCTCATGACATGGCTTGGTCCAATATAAAACAAACATCCAGAAATCCAGGAAAAAGGAAAATATTTTTCAATGAGTGTCATTTTCTCTTTTGGAGAGAAGTGAGAAGGGACTCTACCTGTGACCAAATAATTGGCTATGTTAGCATACCAGGGTGTTTGTATATTGAGGGAGAATAGATGCTCATCAGGAAAAGAGTCATCTATGGGTTGATTGTCTTCTAATGTAGTCAACCTTGAAATAAAATCTGCAGCAACATTGGCCTTCTCTGGCTTATCCACAATGGTTATATCAAACTCTTGCATTAACAATAACCATCTTTCCAGCCTACCTATGATCAAAGGTTTATTCATGAGATATCTAATGGATACATGGTCAGTGTGCACAAAGATTTGGTAACCTCTTATGTAATGTCTAAATTTTTTTAGTGCACAGATCATTTCCAGCATTTCTTTCTCTATCACTATATAATTGAATTCAACTCCTTGTAATTTTTTGTTGACAAAGTAAATGGCATTTTCAATAGCTCCTTCTTTTTGTCCTAGGACTACTCCTATGGAATAATCTGATGCATCAATATGGATGTGGAAAGGAAGTTCCCAATTAGGCCCTTTGAGTACATGAGCATGAGTCAAAGTTGCCTTCAAGTCAGAAAATGCCTTGTCACAAGCTTCAGTCCACTAGAATTTAGCATCTTTAGTGAGAAGAGTATACAATGGTGTCGCTACCTTGTTGAATTCCTTGATGAAATGCCTATAATATCCTGCATGACCCAATAAACTCCTAACATCCTTTTGTTTTGCAGGTGTAGGCAGATTTGTGATTACCTCAATCTTTGCAGGATCTACTGGAATTCCCTTGTGGGAGATGTAGTGGCCAAGAACTACACCTTCCTACATCATCATGAACCACTTTTCACTGTTTAAGGACAAGTTTTGGTCTTCGCATCTTTGTAGGATTCTCCTGAGATTTTCCAACGCTTTATTAAAATCAACACCATAAGTGGTAAAGTCATCCATATAAATTTTCATGCAATCATGAGAAATGTCTGAGAATATGTTAATGACTACCCTTTGAAAGGTTGCAAGTACATTACATAAGCCAAATGGGAGTACCGATTAGGCATAGGTCCCCCATGGACAGGTAAATTTGGTCTTCTCTCAGTCCTCTAATGCAATTTGGATTTGGTTGTAGCCGTTGAATCCATGTCGAAAAGAAAAGTATCGCTTTCCTGCAAGTGTGTCCAAGACTTGATCAATGAAGGGTAAGGGAAAGTGGTCCTTCTTGGTGGCAGCATTGAGTTCCCTATAATCAACACAAACTCGCCATTTCCCCCCTTTCTTGGGCACAATCACTAATGGAGACACTCACTAACTATCTAAAATGGGGTAGATAAATCTTGCATATAGTAATTTCTTCAATTCTCCTTTTACAATTTCTCTTAGTGTAGGGTTAATTCTTCTTTGTGCCTTGGGGTGCAATCATCTCTAATGTAAATTCTGTGTGTACAAATTTTAGGGTACAATCCCTTCATTTCATGATAATCCCATGCAAATGCATTTTTATGGGTCCTTAATAAGTTTATCAACAACAATTGTTGTTCTTCACTTAATTTACTGTTAGCATTTAGATATTTTCCTTCTGACACCTGTACTTGTGTAGTTAACTCTAGCATGGCACTTTAGTAACACATGGTATCTTTAGTTCATATGGCAGCAATGTATGGGACATTCTTGTTGTTGCAAGAAGTCTGTCTATAGGAACAGTGGCTACATGAAGAGCAGGTAGAAGTGTCTTGACTGGAGTAGCAGAATGAGAAGATGATTCTTCCTCCACTTCACAATAGTTCTGAATGATGTTAGCCAATAATTCATCTTCATCTTGGAGCTACATGAAAGATCTTATGCCTAGCATCATAAGTTGTGCCACAGAATTAACTTCATTGGCCTCTTCACCAACATGTGGCCATACGAGATTATCTTCATCATGAGATGGCCAAGCAAGAGGATAAAGAACAAACTTTTTCGTGCTCTTCCCATATGAAATGGTCATGTCACCTAACCAACATCTAATGTATGCATCTACAATTGCTAACCATGGCCTTCCAAGAATAAACAGATACCTGCCTAGTGTAGCTTTAGGAGAAAGAATCATAAATTTTGTTGGGTACTCCCAGGAGTCTAAAACTACCAAAAGATCCTCCACTACACCATCAAGCTTAATAGTAGAGCTACCAACAAGTTGTAGGAAAGTAGGAGTAGATCTCATGCTTGCAATGTTTAGTTGTTTCCGTATGTCCTTGGTCATTACATTTATTGTTGCCCCTAAATCAATCAGAGCATTCTTTACTTGGATTTCATTTATAACAATTGCTACCACATGACTACCTGGGTCATTATACTTGGGGATAGTTACTTTTCCAAGTATGATGTCAGCTAGCTGTCCCACCACATGAAATGTACTTGGGTCTTTATTTTTCCTACCTGGCTTCTTGAGGCATTCTTCCATGATTGCCTTTTCATAGATTGGAACATCCTTTATGGCCTGAAATGGAGGTATCTAGACACATATATACTTCAGCTAATCCAAGATGTCAAAATTTGTATCCTCCTTTTCTTCCTTCTTCTTGGAAACTTCCAATCTCTGAGGAAATGGTGGTTCTTTTCCAGACTACTTGACTTGTACTGGTTCTGGATTTTTAGGTACACTTGGCTAAATGGGATCATTCAGAGGTTCCTCCTCTTCCATAGGAAGCTCAGTGATAATGGGCTTGGAAGAGGCTAGTAGAGTAGTTCTTCAATGCAAGTGGATGTCACTTACACTTAGCATATGCAAGGAATTGATTTGAATCAACCGAGTATGCAGGCTACTGTTGTGGTTTTTTATTTGGATTGGGTGTGGGCTGAGCTAGTAGCTGAGTAGGTTTAGGTGCATTTGAGCTTGGATTAGCAGGTGGAGGCATTATAGCTGGCTATTGGGGCTGATAAGGTGGCTACATGTAACCAGTTGTCTGGGTAGGCCATTATTGTCCTCCCCTCCATTGATTTGTTTGCTGCCAATTTCCTAGAGGTGACTGTCAATGCCCTTGAAATTACTGCCAATTCCCCTGAGGTTGTTGCCACTAGGGTGGAGATTTCTTATGATTGGTCCAAGAATTTGGAGGGTTACTCCAAGGATATGGTGGATATCCTCCATAGTTGGATGGATATGGAGGTCGTCATTGGTTACCAGATGAATAGGAATTAAAATATGGCCCAGCATAAGATAGTGGATCTGGTGGAATACCTTGTCTTGGAGCCCAAGGCTTCCTTTGTACAACATAGTAGACTTGGTCTTCTTCAATCTGAATTGGTTTGAAATCGGGTGGAATATGCTTTCTTTCAAGATTAGCTACCATCTTGCATCTATAATCCCTCTTCTTTTGTCTGTAGTGGGGGCAATACTCTGTCAACATTGCCTCTATCTCCTCTTGCTTCTTCTTGGCCTGAATTGTATCTAGCTGAGTGGCAAGATTATTTATAATGTCTTACTTGAAGTCTACCAAAAAATGAGTAATCTCCATTCTTAAAACTCCACTGGTAGTTGACTTACCCATGGAAGATTGGTAAGCTCTCCTTTTCTTTGAAGCTAACCTAGAGTAGTTATGGCATCTTTTCTTGATATCTTCTCAAGGAACTTGGGAGATATCTCCTCCTCCCATGAGATCCAAGGAATCACTACAACTATCATTGATTCCTCTCAGGAAAAACAAAAACCTTGTAATATAATCTTCCAGGCTCTCATCTTCCTTTTGTTGCATCGTGAAAATTTCACCTCCTCTCATGTCGTTTCCCTTGCAATATTCCTTGTACTTCTCAAGGTATTTTGTCTACATATCTTCCCAAGTTTCCACAATATCTCTTCCTAGGCTCATGAACCATCTTAATGCAACCTCTTTCAGAGTGGCAGGAAATAGCTTAAGCCTATGGGCATTAGTGGTATAATCATAACTCCTGCAGAGTATGTCAAACTCAAATAAAAAGGAATCAAGATCTTCTATGGCAAGTCCATAAAACTTGGGGAGTGCTGAAGTAGGGATGTTCTTGATGTTGTCAACTTCATTATAATGGGTGGGGAAAGGAAAAATTGGTTGGTTAGGTCTGTTCCTATTTGCATCACCCATGCCTGCTTGATGTAGTTCCAAAGAAAAAGGGTTCTCAAGCTGATTTTGGTCTTCAGAGGAGACTTCAGAGTTAGTCAGATTAGGAAATGCATCAGCAAAGGGGTGTGGATCTTCTTCTTCTTCTCTTGGCAGGTTCTGATATTCAACTAGCTAGAATGGATTAGGATTGTTAGGAAGGAATCTCCCATAAGCATCCCTTCTCCTTCCTCTATGCATGTGGTAACACTCACTATCAGCCAGCTCACACAAAGAATTGGTAAAGAATAAGGGGGGTCATTAATTCCTAAATGAGGGTATACTAAGAACAATATTTAGAAATAGTACAGCAAGAAAAACTACCAACGACTCCAAAGAACTTCCTAGTTTGACACCATCCCCAACAACGGCACCAAAAATGTTGGCCTCCTACAATGATTTAATAACTAATCCCTTACTGCCATGATTCAGAGATTGGACATCTAACCTGAATAGCTCTTTCAATCATCATGAAGGTGCATTTAACTTGTCAACCCAGGGACGTGAACTTGAAATGTGTCAACATAGTATGTGCACTAGGAACCCAAAGTAGCCATTTTCATTCTACAGCTAAGGAACTCACAATACCGAAAGTAAATTGCTTAGAAGGGAATACCATGAATGTCAATCATCAATCAACAACTACATCAAACTAAAATGCATAACATAAATGAAAATCTAAGCAACAAACAGGGCACTACTCTGTCTACTTTGGCCACAGGAACAGTTGGTGCCAGATTTCTAACTAATTACTAAATAGCAAGTAATACTAAACTAATACTAAACTAAAGGACGGATTACTCACCAAGTGGGGCCCCTTAGATAAGTATCCTCTAAAACTAATAAGAACTCGGATGCTCGAACTCAGAACTTTATTTTAT
The DNA here is from genome assembly GCA_007258455.2 of Sequoia sempervirens. Lineage (NCBI taxonomy): Eukaryota > Viridiplantae > Streptophyta > Pinopsida > Cupressales > Cupressaceae > Sequoia > Sequoia sempervirens. The sequence goes on from VDFB02281492.1 coordinate 984,284,264, forward strand.
TCACTATAAATCATGAGTACAAAAGAGTAATGTTTTTGTATTACTAAAAACTTGAGAGTTCCAATACAATATCAAATCATGCAACCCCTAAGAAGGAGCATCAGATCTTTATTTATACTATCAATTAAACAAATAATTCAACTCCATGACTGGTAGGATGCCATTTAGGGAAAATAGAGAAAGTGGAGTGGCAGTGGTTACGCGTGCATGGAATTTGATCAAACATGTAGGTCCAAATGCAGATTTAGCACAGCAGTAATGCCCGCTTCTGCTTAACCAACATTAAAGTCCACTACAAGTCGGTTACATTCGATTTTCATGAGGAATATTTTTTCATCGACCTCCTTTGACCTTTCAGCGATTCCTTTGCTAGACATTACAGTGCATGCCCAGCTGGCAGTGTCTTCCTCAACTTAGCATCCTCAAATTAAATCTGCATGACAATGTTAGTATGCACAATAATTGCATATCTATAACCACCTTAAGAAACATTCATTAACCACATGCAAAATCAATATAGATAATCCACATATTATGCCAATGTCATTAAAACTTGCAGAAATAGGATTAAGCCCAATGTATATGGTTTGAGGGAAACATTATGAAAATATCAACATTTAGCATCAAAGTGTATGACAACTGCTAGAAAATAAACTATAGATTCTACCCAAAATTGGACCAAAAACTAGGCTCATCAACAATCTTGTGGTGATGCTTCTTCCCCTTGATTTTTGTCTTTTTTCATTTCCTTTATGCAAAAATATGTACTTTGCAGGTCATTACTTGTTTTTAACTAGCTAGGAGCAAATTTTATGTTGTTAAAGCATTTCTATTTCCTTATAAATGTTTTCCTAGTTATCAAACCTAGTAATGAAATACTTATGCAAGATACATGTGAAATTTTTGGTTGTGTATATAAAAGTTTAAGTTGTTGATCATGTTATGTTCATTTAAACAAGTGCAGGTCAAAATTCATTCGGTGCATCACCTTAGGATATTAGGTTTTCATTTTCATATCAATTCTTATCTCTTTCCTTTGCAAGCAACAGTAGTTAGTTTAGTTTAGGTGAGTACCAAGGGATAAAAACCCTCTCTGGAGGTTCTCTTTCATCATAGGTGACCCACAAACCTAGAAGAGATCCAATGTTTCACCACTAAGCTAAGTTTTGCAACTTAGCAAGGGTGCATTATTTGGTGATAACAATAACCATCAAGAATATGAATTATAAGTGTATGGTTGCCACACATAGATCCAAAGTGACTCTGCAAGGGGCCACTTCCAAATCCCAACCAACAAACCAATATAACCTTTTGGATCATTTAAGGAAAATACCTACTCAGATATCCATTCTTGAGCTACTACATATATCCCTTGAGCATAAGGCTATCTTAGATAAATCTCTATAGGAATCCTTAGTTACATTTGCAAAGCATGATTTCCCTTCACATAAGCCTCACCATAATGAATTTATAATGATTTCTCTTTAGGAATCTAGAGGACTTGACTATCAACCAATTTCAAGCCATGGTAGGTTATCTAGCTACCACACACCATGTTACATTTACAAAGCATGATTTCCCTTCACATAAGCCTCACCATAATGATTCCCGTCATCTTGAAGTCTTTATCAATAAACATAAAACCATACAAGTCTTGGTAGATAGCGGAGCAAGCCTAAACATTTGTACTCTAAAATTGGTCACTACATTGGGATTCTCTGAAGCATGTATCAATACATCAAAAATAATCATCATAATAGCCTACTATGATGCAAAGCACTCATCTAGGTGCATCATCACTCTTCCTATCAAATTCAATCTAGCTATTCAAGATATAGTGTGCTAAGTTTTGGACCTAGACCTTCCTTACAACCTTATTCTTGGTTTTCCATGGATCCACTCCATGAAGGTTGTTCCCTCCACATGTTGTCAATGCTTAAAATTCCCTTACAATGGAACTAAAATCACTATATCATGTGACTCTGATCCTTTCTAATATTGCAATAATTTGAAAGGAGGTCATGAACATCAGGTACCTATTAATAGGGAAGCCTCACCATCCACCTTATCTCACTACATTGATCCTGCATCATTATCCAAATCTCCCAATCCACCCATATCATTTCCTGAAAGTAAGGTCTAGGTCCATGACAAAGGATGCAGCAAATACAACATTGAGAACTCATTTTGCATTGGTAAGTTGTCTACCTCACCAAAATCTTATGGTAAGCCACATCCTATCTAAAAGGATGCTAAGGTCATCATTCAATATCAACCTCCCACTTCCTTCACCAAGTGGGGTGAACTTGGAAAGGAATCTATAGATGAGGAAATCTCTACTTGGATTTAAAAAGATGAAGACACAAAACCTACATAGTTGCCAGTTGAACAATATGGTAAAGGCTTCACTATCTTGAAATAGGGTTATGATGGGCATAGAGGCCTAGGATTACAAAAACAAGGAATGATAGAATCTATCCATCTTAAAATCTTTCCTACAAATAAAGGGTTGGGGTATCAACCATTATGATTGAAGGATCCTAGTACTAAGTTTCTTTTGAGTAAATACGCTAATGTTTCTAACGGGTTTGAGGCTTTCAAGGACAATACTTAGACCAACCCTCCTAAGAATCAACATACTGATGGCCAAGCCTAGATTGAAACCTTTTGGGACCCTAAAAATTTCTCGATCCTTACCATATCAACCTCATCCTTGAGATTTACAAATATCGATGATAATTTACCCTGAATCAACCCACAATTAATAGATTGGGATCAACAAGGACCACCTAGCTTGGATATTTTTGAAAATTATAAAACTATAGTTGATTTTATGGGCTTTGAAAGGGTATACCTTGGGCTGATCATAAATCCAGATTTACAATAGACCTTGACACTGTTGCCTACTTTCGTGATTCTACTTCGCCTTCTAGTCACAAAAGTGATAAAATAAAAAAGAATAGGTCTCTAGGTGAAAATTGAAAGGTTCCTTTAGACCAAGAAAAAATAAAAATAAAGGTTGTATCTAAGGGTGAAAACCTCTCTAAGATGCCCAAGGATGAAAGTTTGGATGTACTCCCTACCAATCAAGAGATATCTCTACTTTTGGTAGAGAAATCAAAGGAAGTCAATATTAGTACAGTTGAAAATCCCAGGATGATAAATTTTGCAACTTCTTTGAAAAAGACAAAAATGAAAAATTTCATCAACTTCTTCTCTGAATGACAAATCAATTTTTCTTGGTCTTATGCCAACATTCTCGAACTAGACCTTGAATTAGTCCTTCATCATTTTCCTCTTTTTCCAAATGCAAAACCTGTCAAGAAAAAACTAAGAAAAATGCATCCCCAAATTGATGTATTGGTTAAAGTTGAGCTGAAGAAGTTGTTAGATGTTGGCTTTATCAGACCCATAGACTATCCTAAATGGATATCAAATCTTGTACCAATTACCAAGCCAAGCAAAGGAATTTGAATCTATAGAGACTTCAACACTTAAACAAAGCTTGCCCTAAAGATTATTTCCCCTTGCCAAACATTGATATCATAGTGGATCTAGTGGTTGGATATGAGATGTTTTCACTCATGGATAGATTTTTTGGCTATAATCAAATAAAAATCTCTCCTAAGGATCAACACAAAATAGGTTTTACTTTGCTGGAATGTAATGCCCATTGGCCTTAAGAATGCTAGAGCAACTTATCAAAGGGCTAGACTATAATCTTTCATGATGCATACCCTTATGGAAGATTATGTTGATGACTTATTAGAAAAATATCTCACAAGAGAAAATAATTTGGATGTGCTTGATAGGATTTTCACCAAGTTGGAACAATACAAATTTAGATTGAATCCAAAGAAGTATCTGTGGAGTGACTTTTGGAAAACTCCTTGATATATCGTTTCTCACAGAGGTATTGAATTCAATGAAGGTGAAATTCATCATAGATATGCCACCACTATCTAATTTGACTCAATTGTGTAGTCTACAAGGGAAACTACAATCCATTCACAAATTCATTTCCTAGTTAGCAAACAAATTCCATCCTTTTCAACACTTGCTTCGCAAGGGTGTTCCATTCAAATGGACTAATCACAATCAGCGGACCTTTCAACTCAGGGATTATCTGTTATCACCACCAATCTTAATGCCACCCATTGACCAAAAACCATTAATTCTATACATATTAGTTGTTTCATCGGCATTGGGATCTCTTTTAGCACAGAATGATGAAGAAGGAAAAGAGAGCTATTTACTACATCAGTCGTACAATTGTGGTGTATGAACTTAATTACACTCCTATCAAGCATGCATGTCTTGTTGTTGTCTTTGCTACACAAAATATTTAACATTACATGTTAAATCATCAAACCAAGCTCATAGAAAAGATAGATCCTTTAAATATCTACTCAATAAAGAAACTCTCACAAGTAGGTTGGAAAAATGGGTAATGATTTTGAATGAATTTGACATCAAATACATTGATCAAAAAGAAATAGAAGGACAAGTATTAGTTGATCAACTAGTAGATGCTCGTACCATAGCAGATCATCCTCTTGTATCAAATATTCCTAATGAAGCAATTTTCACATTAGTGACATCTACAACATGGAAACTATACTTTGACAAATCCTATACTTGCAATGGTTCTGGAGCTAGAGTTATTTTTATTACACCACAAGGAGACACAATCCTTAAGTCCTACAGAACAACATTCCCATGTACCAACAACATTGAAAAATATGAAGTTTTGCTTACAAGACTTAAGAAAGCTATCAAATGGAAGATCAAGCATCTTCATGTCTACGACGATTCTCAATTAGTTTTTTGGCAAGTTAAAGATGACTATGAAACAAAAGATGAAAAACTTGCACCATACAAGAGAATGATTGATAGTTTTAAACAGTATTTTGATGTCATCATATTTGATAAAATCCCATGGATATAGAACAAAGCACTTGATTTTATGGCTACTATAGGATCTCTCCTTGACATACCTAATAATGTGCATTAGTGCAAGTTCTTGGTGGAATAACTTTTGGTCCCCACTTTTGATATCCTCGACTTCAAGCTCATGTGTGAAATTGTTGGTCTTGATTCACCCTAGTACAAAGATATTTATAATCACCTTCATGACCAAATCCTTCCCCTAGACTTGTTAAACAACCAATGTAAAACCTTTACCCACTCAACCTCTAAATATGTTATCATCAGTGATACCCTATACCGACATAGTCTAGATAGTACTCTTCTTAGATGTCTCAACTCAAAAGAAGCACAAACCACTTTACACAAATTACATGATAGTATATGTGGAGCTCATTCTAGTGGTCATACCTTAGCCAAAAATTTCATGAGAACTAGATATTATTGGCCCTCTATGGAACGTGATGCATACCACTTTGTCAATAAATGTCATTAATGTTAGTTTCATAGAGATCTTGTTCATGTACCAGCATATGAAATATTCATGCTACTTCTACAAATAGCCATAAGTTCATTATCACTGCAACCGAATATTTTACGAAATGGATTGAAGCCATTCCCATGACCTACATCACTAGAAAAAAAAATCAAATTTTATCCTTAGCTACATCATATGTCAGTATCATGTTACCCTTTCCATTGTCATAGATAATAGTTTTCCTTTAAAAAACTAGGATGTCTAAGAATTGTGCAATAAATTACATATTCAGCATCACTTCGTCAGTCCTTATTATCCCCAAGGTAATGGTCCAACAGAAGCATGTAATAAAACCATAATCAATATTCTAAAGAATATTATCAATGACGCTAGCGGTGAATAACATATACAACTCAACCTAGCCTTATGGGCTTACTATACAAGCATTTGTACTCCAACTAGTGCCACACCATTTTCCATCGTCTTTGGTTCTATATCCATCCTTCCTATTGAGGTCGAATTATCATCCTTGAGAGTCTCTATGCAGCATTTTGTTAATGATGAAGAGTAGAGAATATCTAGACTACATGAGCTAGTGCTATTGTATGAGAGACATCAAACTGTATTAGACCATCTACAAGCCTATCAAAACCATCTCCATCATGGTTACAAAAAAGGATTTTGAGTTTGAAATTTTGATATCGATGACTTGGTCCTAAAAGAGAACCTAAAGAATCAACTAGATAGAGAAAAGCCATGCAAGTTTGAGCCTAATTGGTTGGATACTTATATTATCACTGCAACATATGGATCTGGCTCATATTAACTCACTACTCCTGAAGGTGAATCACTTCCATATCCCATCAATAGCATGCACCTTTGCAAGTACTATACATAAATTTTAGAGAACCTAAAATATCAAAATAGTAGAAAAATACAAAATAATAAAAATAATAAAGAGAAATAATCTGCCCTCTGGTGAAAACCACTTTAGTGGCACTTTAGGTAAGTACCATTGTGAAAACCTGAAAAGTAGGCGTCATGTGAAGTAGGTCATTGCTCTACAATCTACCATCATTCTATCTAATTTTTCACTCCATCCACAATACCCTGAGCATATGCTTCATCATAATAAAAATCCCACTTTCCCCCATATAACCATAATAAAACTTTGCCACACCTCTCATGGCCTGAGAATGGCTATTGTTTTGTGTCACCTTCTTTCCATACCCATTATTAATAAATTCAACCCACCTATTTCCTTCCGTAATAATTGGTACTATACTTGATTGGGGGTAATCCTTGACCTATATTTTTAGATGGGATCTTTGACATGACATTAGAGGATATATTCTAACAATCACTCACCATAGTTCATTTTTCATATAAACTATCCATAATCCATGATAAATTTTACACCCATCACAATCCACCAACCATAATAAATTATCTCATACTAAGATTCATATTTTGATCAGACACAAATAGAACATCCTACAAAAAATTGTGCTTAACAAATCTCAAAATAACAAACAAACTATCAAACTAGCCTCCAAACCTAACGGATCAATTTCCTAATCATAATAATCTATCAAAGTTATTTATCCTTATTAGCTATCAATTTTCTTATACAAGATGTTGCATCTTTGAAAGTAGACTTGATGTCTTATACAAGAAGTTTCATTATTGAAAACAAACACAATCCTTGGAATCCTATCAAGAAACATTCATCGATTGGAAAGAAGATCTAAATTTTTGTTGACTCATTTGGTCCAATGAGTCTTATCTTTTAATTGATTTTTTTTTTCATGTTCCTATGCTACTTGAGGATATCCACAAGTGATTAGAGGAGCAAGAATGGTTCATGAAAATTTTCATTTGATTTTTGTTTTTGAATTGTCTTGATAATATGACTAGGCTAACTAAGTTCCTTATGTGTGATTGGGGTTCCATTTGGCCTAATCAAACAATCCTATGCAAGTTAAATTTCATCTAACACTTTCTTTCATCTGGATCAACATTCTTTGTGGCTACTTCCTCACATATTTTGACAGGGTTCTATTGTTACTAGTATGAGACATGGCACTCCTTGTCTGCAATGTGTTTGTCTATGCAAAGGGATAACTTTTCACACCTTGGTCTTTTCATACCTTGGTGTATGTTATCCATTTGTAAAATAAAAAGACTCTATGGTGATCATTGTGCACTATTTAAAGCTCAAAATCTATCCTACCAATCATACATCAATATCAATCCATTTATTACAACCTTTCAACTTATTTCATTGATTCATCTAACCATTCTTCACTCCTTATTAAATTTTCCCTCTCACTAACATTTCTTCCAATAGTCCCTATAGTCATTTCAATGGAGTTCTATAACACACAAAAACAAATGCATCAATTGTGTCATTCTACATCCACAGCCATGTTAGCACATCATATACATAACCATGCACATGTTAGGTCATCCATATTACATAAAATGCAAAAAAATAGCATTGCATCACACTTTATAGAATCACCATAAACATCGCATCATATATAATATTCTGACATTTCATAAGCATCTCATACCATCCTACATATAGGTGATATAAACATGTTAGCCCCATCATGAATTGTAAACATTAGATATCCATATATAACATCATAAATATAAACATAAATTAACATCATAGGAATCCATCCATCCATGTGTAAGTGACCATACATTAGCATTCCATACATAATATATTTTGATAAACATACATCACAAATCCATATACGCATCATATACAATCCATCACATAAACATAGAATGCATCACATAAGATCAATCATCATAGAAACATGCATATAAATCTATATAGACATCATATAGTTGCCACCAAAAATAATGCATCTCATATTTATCAAAAATTGTCATAGTACAAAACTGGAATGACTATCAAAAATGGAGCTCATTGGCTCAATCAAAATATATATCAGTTTATATACAATCATCAATTGGGCTACCCAGTGTTGCCCCTATGCTCTGAAGGTGATGGCCCTGGGGATGGCCTATCCTTTCTATCTCCAGATGGCCCTACCCACTCCTACTCTCCTTGTGTATGAAAGGAATCCAAGTGAGTGGAAACAACTTCCTACACTAATCTAAATAGGGGAGATTTACAAAAAAAAATCTTTTTAACACCTTATACAGTTACAATAAGAGATACACATAGAGAAGATAATGAAATAGCAAGTACAAAAATACAACAAACACCAAAAATACGTGGGAAAAACCCTTTCAGGTAAAAAACACCAACCTCTAAAAGCACAATACTATTGTATTACTTCAAATAAGAGTTATAATACAGCCCCAAGTACAAATCTTTCTTCAACAAGTGCTTCAAGAAAAACACCTATTTTGGAGTGATACCTACAACACTTTGTTACTTGCAAATAAACTATGCATTCTACAATGCAAGGCACTCAATATATAGAGAGAGACAAGCTTCAAGAAGAATCTAGAAGGAGAGGGGCATCCAAATCCACATGGCACAATATCCCATGCCATAAACATGCATTTGGACACGTACAACATTCCCTTACACCCCTTACAAGTGTCATTACATGCAATATTCTTTCTCCAAGATCAAATGCCTAGAATATGCTAAAAATATACTATGGCAGATGCCTTACAACTGTCATAGAATCTATCATAGCATCTATCATACTTATAGCACTTGCAACTATAAGAGAATCTATCATAAATGACCCAAAATACTCGATTCTCTTACACCTTGTCATAACCCATCTTGGGTGCCAACTTCCTCCATGCATGAAGATGCTTTATGACGTGTCATAGAATCTATCATAGGTCAAATATTCCAAATTGGGACACCTATTTCCACTTGGGATGATTATACGTCATCCATTCACCTCCAACAGGGATGTCACCCAATCGATGGGTCACAATTTATGGCATGACACCATAGGAAATTAAATAATACAAATAAATACAATAATACATTAATTAAATCAATATTAGGACTCTAAGGTTGAGACACCTTAATCCCAACATTCTCCCACTTGTTGAAGACCTGCTGAGTCATACGGAATCATCTGCTCAAGGCCCCAAGCCCCATGGAATCAGAACACCATTTGAACTTCTTTGTGCTCACTGGTTTTGTCAGTGCATCTACAACATTCACCAAAGTGTCAACCTTCTCCAAGTTCACCTTTCCTTCTTCTACCATATCACGAACAAAATGATATTGAACATCGATGTGCTTTGTTCTGGCATGGAAGGTAGGATTCTTTGCTAGGAAAATTTCACTTTGACTATCACAACAAACCGTAATCTATCCTGCATCAAAACCAATATCAGAACATAGTATTTTAAGCCAAATAGCTTCCTTACATGCATAAGTGGCTGCCATGTACTCTACCTCTATCACGGACAATGCAACTACAACTTGTTTCTTACTCATCCAACTGATAGCACCACCAAACATCATAAACGCGTAACCACTAGTGAATCTTTTGTTTTCAATGTCACCTGCCCAATATAAATCCACAACTCCATGAACACTCACAAAATGTTGAGGTCTAGTAGGATAACCATGAAACACAAGGCACACTCGGACATACCCCATATATATCTAAACACTCTCTTAACTGCATTCCAATGCACCCGTCCAGGATTAGCCATAAAATGGCTAAGGACTCCCACTACTTTGGAAATGTCTTGTCTCATACACACCATCACATACATCAAACTTCCAACTAAACTTGCATATGGTAATTTGGTCATGTCCATCTCAGTACGATATTTTGGACAATCATTCATAGAAAGCTTCGTCCCCTGCATCACAAGAACAACTAATTGTCTGCAATCTACCATGTTGAATCTCTCCAACACCAAGTTCACATACTTGCTCCGGATTAACCAAATATTTTTCTTAGCTTTGTCTCTCATGATCTCCATTCCTAGAATGTACCTATTTGCACCTAGTTATTTCATCTCAAACTATGCTAACAACTAAAACTTCAAATCTAAAATCATACTTTTACCATTCCTAATAAACAACATATCATCTACGTATAAGACAATAATGAGAATGTGACCATTATCATATTAAAATATACACAATGGTTAGATTTAAATCTTTGAAATCCCAGTGACAACACATAGGTATTGAACTTCTAGTACCACTTTCTAGGAGATTGTTTCAAACCATAAAGAGACTTCTTTAGTTTGCAAACCAAATTTTCTTTACCTTTTTTAATGAAATGCTCTAGTTGTGACATGTAAATTTCTTCCTCCAAATCATCATGAACATTGTTTTCACATCCATTTGTTCCACTTCTAAGTCATATGCAGCTGCAAGTGACAACAGAAGTGAATAGATGTCAGCTTTGCTATAGGAGAGAATATCTTCCCATAATCAATTCCTTCCACCTGGGAAAACCCCTTAGCGACCAATCATGCCTTCTACTTCCCAAAACTATCATTAGGACCACACTTCTTCTTGAAAACCCATTTACAACCAATAGGTTTACATCCAGCAGACAAAGATACCAAATCCCAAGTCTTAGTTTTCTTTAATGCAGCCATCTCCTCATCCGTGGCTTTTATCCAAGAATCTGTATTACTCATACCCATAGCCTCTCTAATAGTCCTAGGCTCATTAGTGTTAGTAATAAAAGTAAAAATGCAACTGGAATCCAATGGTGAATAACCAAACCTTTCTAGTTGTTGCCTAACTCATGTAGACCTACTCAAAGGTTGAGATTGAGGTTCTCCTTCTTTAGAACTTTTAGAGCTACTTGAGCTCTCCTCGTCATCAAGTCCAATAGGAGTGTGTAGTTCTTCTTTATTTGGAGTAGGTAGAATCTGAACTACCTCCTTATTACGTTTCTCCTCTTTCTTTGGTTGCAGCTCAACAGTGGAAGGTTTCATCTCTATGAAAATCACACTTCTACTATAGAGAGCCTTTTGAGTTTCTGGATCCCAAAGCTTGTACCCTTTCACACTGAAACCATAGCCGATAAAGATACACTTAATATCCTTGTTCCCCAACTTTTACCTCTTCTCAATTGGAACATGAGCATAAGCTTCACAGCCAAATACTCTAAGATGTCTCATCAAAGGTTTTTTTACTATAACATGCCTCCATGGGTGTCATATCAACAAGGGCTGGTGTAGAAGATCTATTAATCAAATAACAAGCAATGGCTATTGCTTCAACCCAAAAATTTTGTTCAAGGCTAGCACCACTCAACATACTCCTAGCCCTCTCCATCAATGTTCTGTTCATCCTCTCCACAACTCCATTTTGTTGTGGAGTATAGGGATTTGTTTTATGTCTCTCAATCCCATGCTCTTTATAGAACTTGTCAAACTTTGTAGAACAAAACTCGCCACCATTATCAATCCTCAAACACTTAATCTTTCTACTAGTCTGATTTTCTACCAAGGCCTTAAAATCCTTAAACTGATTAAAGACTTCAAATTTACTTATGAGAAAATAAATGAATGTCCTACTATAATCATCTATAAAAGAAACAAAATATACATATTTTGATAACGAAGGAACATTCACAAGACCAAAAACATCTGAATGAACATAGTCCAAAACCCTAGAAGACTTGTGAGAACTAAAGTAAAAAGTAACACGGTGTTATTTTCCATATACACAATATTCGCAAAAGTGAAACTCGATATTACAATCATCAATGACTTCAACAAGGCTCTTATTTTTTAGCGTTCTAAGACCCTTCTCACCAATGTGACCAAGTCATTGGTGTCATAACATTCTTCTCTACAGGAAGCTTCATTTCCATGGAATGAGCACCCTTAGGTACCCAAAATGCATGACCATTAGATGTAGCTGCAACACACTCCTTCTCTGCATGATTTGATGGTGAGGATGAATAATCCAAAGGTGTCTTCTTTGGTACATTAGAAGAACTATTGCACTATATAGTGCATGCATCAAGCTGAAACAGAGTGCCAATACGAACTCCTTTAGCTAACACCATAGCTTCTCTTGTCATCTTGCATCCTCCACCATAGAAAACAACTTGCACTCTCAAATCATTTAGTTTACTTACAAAAGAAGGTTTTGTGCCAAACCCGAGATATGCAAGATACCATCAATCCCCTTCACTCATCCATTACGAAATATGATTTTGACTCTTCCAACACCAACAATATTCAAATGAGAGTCATCACCCAAGTACACATCTCTGTCATTGTACTCTTCATACTTTGAGAACCAATCTCTATGAGAGGTCATGTGAAAGAATGCACCTGAATCTATCAACCACACATCATCTAATGCATGGGTTGCCAAGGCTGAAATAAATGCTTATCCATCATCTTGAGATGATCTCTCAGATTCAGAATCAGAGAAAGACTTGTTTTTCTTCTTCTCCTCCTTGCAATATTTACGAAAGTGACCAGTTTCACCACAATTCCAACATTTTTCCTTGGTCTTCTTACCAGGACACTTAGATCTCCCCAGAGACTTTCACTTAGATTTCTTGTCCTTATTTTTGCCTCTCCTTTGGTCTACTATGAATAGCAAGGGCCTCCTTGGCCATATTAGAATACTTTCTTAGCATCTCTTCAGATAATGATGAGGCAACCACCTCATCCATCTTGAAGGTGGAAGTAGTGCTTCCAATAGCCATCACCAGGTGATCCCAAGAGTCTAGAAACAAACACAAAAGGAGCATGCAACGGTCTTGTTCATCAATCTTGTCTCCAACGAAACCTAGTTGAGCAACCAACATATTAAATGCATTTAGATGATCTGTCACGGATCCTCCATCTTCTATTTTCAGAGAATACATCTTCTTTCTCAAGAAAAGATTATTTACCAGGGATTTAGCCTGATAGGCATCACTAAGCTTCTTCCACAAAGAATCATAATTTTTCTCTTCATGGACATTTAGGAGGATGGAATCATCCAAATAGAGTCTAATAAGACCCTTGGCTTTCCTATCCATGAGATCCCAATCTTCTTGTTTCATGCTCGACGGTTTAGTTCCAGAAATAGCAGCCCATAGATCATGATCTATGAGCATTTCTTCCATTTAGAGTATCCAAAGTTCAAATTTACCATCGTTAAACTTATCCATCTTAATCATCCTAGATGTTTCTGCCATCTCTTTCCTACAACAAGGTCATGAAATACACTTCTACAAAACTCCCACTGAAACTAAGATCAGCTCAAAAAACCCTTCTAACCCAACAAAGGAATCAAGGTTGGCCAGGCTCTGATACCAACTAAAAGGAAGTCTGGTGAGTGGAAACAATTTCCTACACTAATCTAAATAGGGGAGAGTTACAAAAAAAATATTTTTAACACCTTATGCAGTTACAATAAGATATACACATAGAGAAGATAATGAAATAACAATTACACAAATACAACAAACACCAAATATACGTGGGGAAAACCCTTTTGAGTAAAAAAACCCACCCTCCAAAATCACAGTACTATTGTATTACTTCAAATAAGAGTTACAATACAGCCCCAAGTACAACGCTTTCTTCAACAAGTGTTTTGAAACAAACACCTATTTTGGAGTGATACTAGCAACACTTCGCTACCTACAAACAAACTATGCATTCTACAATGCAAGGCACTCAATATATAGAGAGATATAAGCTTCAAGAAGCATCTAGAAGGAGAGGGGCATCCAAATCCACATGGCACAATATCCCACACCATAAACATACATTTGGACACATACAACATTCCCTTACACCCCTTACAAGTGTCATTACATGCAATATTCTTTCTCCAAGCTTGCGCACCTAGAATATGCTAAAAATAGACTATGGCAGATGCCTTATGACTGCCATAGAATCTATCATAGCATATGTCATACTTACAGCACTTACAGCTGTAAGAGAATCTATCATAAATGACCCGAAATACCTGATTCTCTTACACCTTGTCATAACCCATCTTGGGTGCCAACTTCCTCCATGCATGAAGATGCCTTATGATGCATGATAGAATTTGTCAGAGGTCAAAGATTCCAAAGTGGGATTCCTATTTCCACTTGGGATGATTATGTGTCATTTAGTCACCTCCAACAGGGATACCACCCAACCGATGGGTCCCAATTTATGACATGACACCGTAGGAAAATAAATAATACAAATAAATACACTAATACATTAATTAAATCAATATTAGGACTCTAAGGTCGATACACCTTAATCCCAACAATGTCCACGATCGTGGCTATGGTGGCCTCCTAGGACCATCTACCCTGTCGGTGCTCCCAACCTTCCTAGAATGTGACCTATTATGTGATCTATTGGTTGTATAACGTGAGGCCCTCTACTATGCTGGTACAACATCCTCATAAATCTCTCTATAATAGTAGGTCTCCTAACCCACCTATATAGGAGAGGGCCCAATAGTTGGGTCCAATAGTCGCACCCAATCGTGAATATAATACCCAATAGTCGTTTATATAATGTCCAATAGTTGTGATTTGACTACCCATAATTAAACACAAAGTATGCTTTTGATCTAAAAAGCAACCAATCATGTGATACCACAACAACTACTCATGATGTAATGCATAGAATTGGTCTCACTATTTTTTGGGGCCTTTTTGGACACCTTGACAAAAACGCATGCTGATGTGGCATCATATTTGATGATGTGGCCTGAAACCTTAGTTATAAGGAGAACTTGCCAAGTAAGCTGCTGTAAAAAATTGGGAGTGATTTGAAATTTTGACGTAGGATAATTAGAAGCCTGCATACTACTAGCCCTCCCCTTGTCATCCCAAATCTATAGTTGGCCCCACTCACAGTCTCTATGAAACCATTAATCACTACTCAACCCTCTGGGATCTTATCATAGTGGTGTCCCTCTTGATCATAAGTTGTGCAACCTAAGCTTGTAATGTCACCACCTGTCCCTATAATATAGTAATTTGCACCTATGAAGGATCTGGCACATCCCCAACCTCCCCCTTCTCTACAAGAACCCCTGTAGAACCTCTCTAATTGGGACATCCTATAGCCCCTCATCCACTACCATATCTTCACATCCTTCTCTACCCACACTTACTCTACTCACATCTCCTCCTCTGCGATCAATGGCAATCCTGTTGATGAAATCACTAGAGGACCTCAACCTCTGCCTTTTCCTGTACCCCTCCCTCCACCTCCACCTCCTCCATCATCCCCATCATCCCCTCTGCCTCTCCCCCTACCCCTCAACCACCCTCTCCTATCTCATCCCTATCACTCCTAAGGAGGAGGTACCCCAGGATCCATTAATGATGTCGGCCTATGTTGCATAAACCATGCATCATACTCTAGCATCATCCTTGCATCCACCACTTTTTTCCTTGCTCCCCATTGTACTGGTTGGAGCCCATCAAACTCCTAGAATGCAACCTGAGGGCTAATAATTGGCCCTCACTATGTCACTCTCATGTTGATCGACCGGACATAGCTAATCCCATGGGAACATCCTGGTGCTCCCCAAGTTTTTGCAGTACTCTCTTTGATAGCTACCTCTCAATAATGTGCTAATATTAGACTATGCGTCTAATTAAGTATTGTGTCTACCTGTAGAAGGGTAAATTCTCTGCAGCATCATCCCATGGCTAACAATTTCTATATAACCTCCATGTAAAAACAACAAGCATATCCAACACATGTTTCCAGTACACGACATCACCTACATGGCTTTGTGTGACTACACTTCCATAGATATAAACATATGGTATTCTGACAAGTAGCCCTCTAGTAGTCATTGATCGAGGAATGGCAATATGCTCCCATGCCCACTCGCGTAGCAATGTAACATCATAGCCAATAGAACATGCACCCCTATATGCCACATCATGCAATTGGAAATAAAGGATCACTAGTACACAAGGTCCCCAAGCATACATTATCCCCTCTCACATCATTCCCTCCAGTACTTGTCCCCATCCTACAGGGAACCCATGTCTGTGTTGATCAGGAACCAAAAAACTAGGTACGACATTACAGATAACTATTATAATCAATCTCCCATATCGATCCACTAGTGTGTCTTATCATATCTCATACTCCTCAATGCCAAGATCCTTTGCCTCGAAGCATTTGATCATAGCTACCAACTAGAGTCTAGATCATAAACAACCCTCTCACCTTGAATAGGAATGTGAAGGATATATCATACATCCTCTAGGGCCATCATCGCCTCACTAGTGGGAAAATGGAATGAGTTGGTCTTTGAGTACCACCTCTCTGCCAATGTTGTAATGAGGCCTCGATTAGCCCTAATCATAAAGGTGTTGTAGTACAATCTAAGTGCATGAAAAATGGTTTGCTCACCCATATCTAAATGATGTTGCATAGCCATGGAAGTCAGTCATCTTTCACGCATATATAATGGAAGCAATCTCTCCTGCATTCAACCAACAAATTAGGTCAATCATAACCACTATCTAAACCTATTCAACCAATTAAACCTTAATTTTTTTAATGAGAAATGTATTTTTAACTTTGACAATCAAATATGTTGCTATAATTGATAAATGCATTAGTCAAATCAAATGTGTCACCAAATTCAATTGAAATGCTAAAAAAATAGATGCATCATTTTATCCAACACATTTGTCGCATTAAATGATTGTGTAATGCAAATCGATTGTGATGTACAAAACACTTCCAAAACTACAAGACAAATGTGTCGCACAATACAATGATTGCGTCATTTGTGATGACAAATGTGATGTAGAATTTTACACTGCATTTGTTGCTCAATTTTTGACCCCTAACTCTAGGCAAAAATGAAAATTTTCAAATCCAAGATAGGGTGCATATCTCGTCCCTTGCTCCAATTGGCCACCCATATGTATGCACTCGCGTTGCTCGATAGCTGCTCTTTGTAATTCCCTCCATAGCTTTGCAACTGGTCTCCTAAAGCTCAATACACTCCTCTAAGAATCTCAAAAGTAGTGTGCACAAATGAAGAGATTAAGCCCCATATGGCCTATATATAGGGCTACGGTGCCCTAATGGACCCCTATTTTGCACCACATGCACTAACCATATCACCCTACTAGTACCATTGTTGACCTAACTACCCTACAACTATACTTTTTTGCATTCCTCACACCTAAACGCGTTAAATCGGCTTGTCAATAAATTTAGCTCATTTTTTAGAATTTTCACCAAATTTCTTGAGGGGGAACCACACTATCCTGTTGTCACCGAGTCACATAGGGGCATGTCTTGAGCAAAAAGAAAATCTTAATTTTCTTTGAAGCAATGCTCAAAATCACATTGTCTCAAAGAGGGGCAAAATGTAGACACTAAAAATTTTCTTAAGCCTGTAAGTGACATGTTTACAGTAATTCTCGTCTTATCTATATAAGTAAATAATTTATTTATTGTCAATTTCATATTATTTAATTAATTCACCTTACTATTATTCTTCCTTGATTAATTAAATAATTAATTAATCTCTATTCTTCAAAATTAATTAAATAAATTACTATTATTTATTTATTTATCCATTATCCCTTTCCTAAACTAAATAATTATTTTAATTATTTAATTTATCCATTAATTTCTCAGCATTATCCATTCTCCATAAACAAATAAAATTAATTATTTTATTTGTTTAATTCATTTTGCACATACCTCTGATAATTCATTAGTTTAATTAATTATTAGATCTCATGCATTTCCAACTCATCTTCTAACTAAGAATTACTCTTAGTCCACTAATCAATCAATTTCAATCCACTCATCAATCAATCCAATCCACTAACACTCAGTTTGAGTTCAACATTCCAATCAAATCCCTTAACTAAATCATGCAATCAATTGACTAATCCATACACTTAGTTCACTAAATCATGCACCCAATTAATAGATCAATCAATTCCTCTCATCAATTCTCCACCATTGATCTTTCCAGTTCTTCCTCAAATCTTGTCATCCATCAAACTTATGTTTTCTATAAAATCAATCCTCATCCTCATTTGCAATCAAACCACGATCTCCAATATTTTTCTATCATATCCATTTGAGCTTATTGCAATTGTGCACATACAAATCTAAGAGCGACAATAGCTTACAAAGCAAAATTGAGGACAATGGAGGTGATTCGATGTTTGATGTGTGAAAGGTATAATGTTTGATTGATCTTTCGTATTTCTTGCATTTATTTATTCTTCATTGATAGATTAGAATTAGTTTGCTTGAATCATATGGTTTTTGTGGTTGTTGCTTATGATTCTAGTTGTATTTCCTAATTTCTGATCATACAGATTTTATTCTTATTGTTAATTTTATGCAATGAATTAAACATCATATGGTAATTCTTAGATAAATAAATTTACTTTAAAATTTGTGTAGTAGTTTCACCTTGTTTCTCAACAAATATTCTATTATGCATGATTGACTAGCAACTAGATCAAAAGTTTCAATAGTACACCTAAAAAATTAGAAAATAAAACTTCTCATCTATAAGACAAAAAAATTGAAAGGAAATGTTTTTGGTTGATGTAAGATTACTCAAGGTATGGATACTCCTACAACAAAAACCTCAATAACATAATGCTCACAAATTACAAGGGTGGAGTGATGAAACAAAGAACTAGTCCTATAACAAAGAACTAGGACATACTCCAATTCCTACACATATTTTATGTTGTTTGCATCTATAACTCCTATGTTTCCAATCAACTTCACTATATAATAATAAATGCCTCCATCTTGTCTTATTCTCAATGCTTCTTCCATTTCATCTTTCATTTCACTCTCTTAAAATTTATCTTCTTCCACCAATCTGACTCATTTTGTAACTTTCGATCTCTTGTCGAAGCATAAATTGCTTCATCCTGCTCTAAAAATTTATTTTCTACTACTTCTCTCTTCTTCATCTTCTATCATCTTCTCCTTTTGCAACATACAACTCTCTTCACCTTGTTTCTTCTCCTCTTTTCTTTCCAATAAATCATTCTCAATTTCATTGACTCTTCCTCTTCATTTGGATATCTTCCCTCTATTATATATTCCTAGTCTTTGTATCCTTTTAACATAATCTATATACTTTTCTTCTCAATCAACTTAGTCTTCTCAATTTTTCTATCTCTGTCATGAACTATTGCAACCAATTCAATCTCTTACAATGGTCAACCTTCCCCTAATTATTATGTCTCCACCATTTCTACGCCTTCCATCATTTTTACCTTTATTGTATCCAACTTTCTTCTTTTTCTTGACTTTCACACTATACATTATTCCATAAACCACTTTCAACTACTACCTCTATTTTTGTAACAAAATAACTTCTTTTGTAACAAAATAGCTTACCACATACCTCCATCTCTTTGTATCTTCCAAATCTAGACCAATCACTATCCTTCCAACTACAACCAATGCATTCTCTTATATCAAGTTGTCGTCTTCTTGAGATATGAAAAACATCCTACAGTGCTAATCCACACCTATTACCAAGATTCATGTCATTTTTACCTTTATAGTCATCTTTGTTTCTATAGTATGAACCAATGCCTATTTTCACCTTCCAACCACTTCTATCTTGTCATTTGTTATTTTTTCCACTTATTCCAAAAATCATTCTTCAACTCCTTTATCTTTGCACAGCTTTCATCCATCTTTTGCATCATCATGACATCTTTTATACTATTGTTCTATGTAGTCACTATCAAACTCTCATATTTCTACATTATTCCTTCCTCTTGTAAAATATCTTCTTTCAAATTCTTTAACTTTCTAGTTCATCTTTCAAATTATGTCATCTATCTCTAACTCAACCTCCACACCTTTATTCATTGCATTGCTCAATTTTTATCCTCATTTCATCACTTGTCCATACTGCCTTCAATCCACACATACTCATTTATTTCAAATAATTGTTAACCACATCAACTCTAAATTGGTTTTGTCATCTTTGTAACTTTGACCTCAATCATTGCAAAATGTGCTTTCCAATTTCTTTACTCAAATCATATGTCCAATTCTTCTTATCTTCCTATACATACACTTTGCTCCATGTACATTCTATACCCATATCTTCTTTTGCAAATTTCTACACTAAATTTGTCAACTTCATACTTGAATTCATCTCCACTTTGTTAATCTTAGCCTTATACTTTCAACCTCTATTTTTGAACATACGATTCTACCTGTGTTTCCATCTCACCTTCTATTATCACTTCTCATCTCTGAAGAGAATCTTTTGCATCTCAATCAAAACCTTATATGTCACATTCTTCCAACTATCTAATTCTCAATTTATTTTTATGTATACTCATGTACTTATCTAACATTACTAACCATCTACAACTATCTACAACCTTCTCAAAACATCAATTATCTATTATGTACTCACTAGATACTATCAATGTAGAACTCAAATTCTTTCCTTTGGCATTCTTACCATCTCTAACTCAACATAATGTCTTATGCTTATCTTCAAACTCATTATCTCTCAACTGTGCCACCGTAAATTTTACCATTACTACTCCATCTACATATTGTAATTGTATCCTTACCATTTTTTGTCTTCTAACCCTTATACCTTTTGTCATTTGCAATCATTTTCACTTTCCTACTCTTTCTTCTAGGAATATAACTTTGAATGTGTAACTTCCATCACTATTGCCATTTGTAATTTCACAATTCTTCTCTAAACCCTCTTCATGTAATAGCTTGTTATCAATAATCTTAACTCGTAATTATTTATTTCCTTATTATTCCTCTAACTTGGTTATATCCATAATTTGTTGCCTATTACAACCCTAACATCTTCTTTCTTTCTCAATTACCTTATGTAATCTTGCATATTACTTTATTCTTATTCTTTAACTCATCATCCTTGTCACCATTATTGTGTCTAAATTTCATCACTTGGCTTTGATCTCCTTTGTTGAAAAGCATCTCTTCATATTTTTATCTAGGTCTATTGCCTTCATTGATTCTAATTTTCAATTTCTTTCCCAACTTTGTTTCCTCTTCATCAAAAACTACCTCTATCATTCCTTCAAGAACTTCATTTCCATACCTTTTCTAACACATATTCTTCTCACAAATTGCTTTGAACATTTACAATCTTGTTTAAATTTTATGTTTGTCAATAAACCAAAAAAAATTATCTATTATATCCATGTAATTATATTTCCAATCCTTCATAACTTCATCTTTGTTCTTCAAATATTCCTTCCCATAATCATTCCATTTCATGTATAACTTTCTCAATTTCCTTTATTTTCCCATCAACAATCATTTGTGCCATTTTTGGCTCTTTTGTTTGCTTACTTTCTCTTGAATTTTCTTCTTTTCAATTTTAGACTTCTCATAACTTGTCATAGCTTCAAATCTTTTCCCTATGTTCCTATAATCAATTTTATTTTCATCTCTCGAAGAATCTCAATATCACTTTCTATAATGTAACATTCTTCAAGTATACCATTCATCACCCTTGTATTCTCCATAGGTCTTTTATCTTCACTAGTTCCCATCTTGAACGGATTTATTTCCACTTCCATCAAAATCTACTTCTTTATATTCACTCTTGTCAACCTTATAATCTTCAAGTTTGTCTACTAGCTTACTATTGTTATTACATATCTAGTTATAATTCTAGGTTCCACAGATTTTCTATCTTCATCTACCTCAGTGTTCTCATTCCTATCCATTCTTG
Organism: Sequoia sempervirens; assembly: GCA_007258455.2. NCBI lineage: Eukaryota > Viridiplantae > Streptophyta > Pinopsida > Cupressales > Cupressaceae > Sequoia > Sequoia sempervirens. The sequence continues at coordinate 984,306,352 of VDFB02281492.1, forward strand.
TAAGTCTAATCCTAAACACTATTATCTTGTCATCTAAGATAATATTTGTATGAGTACTACTAAATTGTTCACAAGCCAAATGTTATTTACTCATACCTCTCAAATCTTCTTCAATTGATAATGCTCATTCTATTAAACCATATGGACCTTCCTGATCATTTAGATAATATATCTATAAGTACTATTAAATTGTTCACAAACCAAATTTTCTTTACTCATACCTCTCAAATCTTCTTCAATTGCTAATGTCCATTCTACTAAACCATATGGACATTTCCTAATCTAGTCCTTTTCCCTACTCTAACACATGCACCACAACTTCCACCTATTTTTCTTTCTTCTTTTAAATAGATTTTGTAGGTACTACTTTCCTCATCATTATCTAATAATCAATTAAAAATATATATTTATCAAACCAAATATTTCTTCAATCTTACCTAGATTTTCTCTAATTCTCATCTTCTTTTGAACATTTCCTAGTTGCTCACAAGGAAATTGTTCTCTCTATCAAAAATGGACACTACTGCAATATGAAAATATGAAATAAACTTGTAAATCTAAAAATTATACTGTAAAATATCAATGGAGATTTAAACTAATATGAACTAACAACAAAAAATCAGCAATACTCAAGAGTTATACACATAACATAGAGATTTATGTGGAGAACCTTTTGAATAAAAACTCCACCAAAAAAGAAGACAAGTTTGTATTATCTACAAAGATGTTACAATACATTCAACTTCCTTTGATCATACATCCAATTTGACAAAATTTGTGTACCTATAAAACTTCTCATATTGTCTCCATCTCAAGCCCTCAATATATAGACTTGTGCCGAACCAAAATACCATTATAAAGTATTACCATGGGTCAAAACAAGGTTACAAAATACCATGGTAAAAATACATACAACCCTTACATGTTAAACATGGCCTCTTACATGACTCTTATACCCTCTTATAGGTTGTCATAAAATTCCTGTAAAATAGGAGATGCTCTTATATGTGACATAGACTACCAATAGCTTATGTAAATATTATCTTATTTGTGTCATAAATAATCTAACACAATTCTCACATCCAATATTATCCTATATTTATCATAGAATCTTTCAAAACATTCTTAAAAATAAGTTTTCCATGTTATACCACTAAATGGGCATCTTTTGACAACTAATAACTTATTTTCCAAGGCATCGACATGTGGAAAAAGTGCCAACTAAAAATATGATGCACCTCTTTGATGGAGCACAAATATTTAATAATACAAATGTCAAATATCTACAGAAAAATCTAAAATAATAATAAATAAATTTGGGAATTACCAAAGTTGTGACACCTTAATTCCCAACAATCTCTCACTTGTTGAATATATTGCAAGAACCAAAAAAATCACATCATCATGGAATCAACTAGGCACAAGAAATAAGGCTCGTGACCTCCTTACACCAAATTAACTTTTGTGTGCTCATAGGTTTGGTAAGATAATCTATAGCATTCACTTGTCAATCTTTTTCAATTCAATCTATCCATTTGCAACCATTTCTCAAGCAAAGTGATATTGAACATTTACATTCTTAGTTCAAGCATGATACATATGATTCTTGGCTAAACAAATTGTACTTTAACAATCACAACCAATTTATATTGTCCTACAATCAAAACTAATACCCACACACAATCTTTGTAACCATACTACCTCCTTAGAAACATAGGTAGCAACCATATACTCTACTCTAGTGATAAACAATTGTGGGTTGCCTCTTACTCATACAACTCACAACTCCTCCAAACAAAGTAAACACATACCCACTAGTGGACCTTTTCCTATCTAAGTCACCTACGCAATCTACATCAACAACATGTATGTTCAATGTCTTATCAACACTATTAGTGTAAAGAAAGCAAAAGGTGCAGAAACACTTTCCTAATGTTGATTCTAAGAAGAGAATGCAGACATATGATTCAATTTCGAATTACAGTTCATTAAAGATACACATTAGCAAAAAATTGAACAAAACAAAGTTTAACACAACCACATAATGGACACCAGATTTAACGTGGGAAAACCCTTTCAGGAGAGAAACCCACACACCAAGCAAAAAACACTTTGTTACAGTGAACAAAGTCCACATACAAAGTTACAGTTTGTTGCTCTCAGATGTCAATTCATCACATACAATTCAAGTAGTATAACAATTCTGAACAATCTCGTTCTCACTCATTAGACTCGAATCTCACTTTTTAGCACTCTTACAATGCATTACACATTATAGCATTTTCCTTCCTAAGAGAATTACAATCAACTTGCATCAGTAGACCCATACAGGAAACATAACAATTTAGTTCTCATTCGTAACAGACCAACCATCACACAGCAGTTACCATATCGGGCCATGTCGGAGAGACAAACTCCAATCTCTCGCCGATCTACTCAAGTCAAACCAATACGTGCTTCTCATGGTACACTATCGACCAAGTCCATCACCATGTCGATGAGAGATTTCAACTTCTCCCACCAATACACACATGTCTCATCGATGTCCACTTTACCGCTCAAGAGGTTTTCCAACTCGTCGAAGAGACATCGCCCAAAGTCACAACGAATAGTCGAAGTCACATCGACAAGAACGTCCAGGACTTCTATCAGCATGTCGAAGAGACATTTCACAATGTCTCAACGAACTCACAAAGTCACACCGATAAGAGTCTTCCATCCTACCATTGGCATGTCGAAGAGACATCTTAGAAACTCCCACCGAAGTGAGCTACTCTCGCCGACAATGTAAACACAACGCCACAGCAAGGGATATTGGTTTGTCGAGGAGACAATGGGTGAAGTCTCGTTGACCACACAATGTCTCACCAATGTAGAGCTAAGTGAGACATGAAAGCTTATTGGGCCATCAAAGAGACTATGAACAAAGTTCCTTCAATGGTATGTTGTCTTGCCGACAAAGAGAGAGAAGAACACAATGATGCCAATGTTAAGCCAGTAAGTTGACACATTTCCAATAATTAGTACATGAATGAACCAAACAATAATCAAAAGTACCACACAAATATTTTAACTATTTGCATTATTCAAATGCTCTCTACTAGGGTTAGACATAAACATTCTTAATACTCCCACTACTTGGGTGATATCTGGTCTAGTGCACACCATTGCATATATCAAACTTCCTACAACACTAACATATAGCACATTAAATATATCCTCTAAGTCATCCTTAGATTTGAGACACATATCTAAAATAATTTGTGTCAGTTAGTAAAGGAATTTTAATTTACTTACAATCATGTATGTTAAATCTAAGCAAAATAGTGTCCACTGACTTTGTGACAACCAAAGCTTTATGTTACCTCGATCACTTTTTATTTTCATTCCCAATATATATCTTGTTGCCCCTAGATCCTTCATCTCAAATCCACCTAAAAGTTGAACTTTCATCTCACTAATCAGACCCTTTGTGTTACTGAAAAACATGACATCCACATACAAGGCAACAATTAGTAACTAATCATCAATATATCTAATGTAAACACAAAGATCTTCGCTTCTCACAAAAGTCAATTTCAACATAAAAGAATTAAACTTTTGACACCACATTTGGGGTGACTGTTTTGAACCATAAAGAGATCATTTTAACCTACAAACCAAATTTTTTTTTCCCTTTTACCTCAAAACCTTTGGACTTATGCATACAAATTTCTTATGTTAGATCTCCATGCAAAAATGTAGTCTTAACATCCATTCGCTCAATTTCAAAATCATAAGCAGAAGCTATGAATAAAAGAAATATAATAAAAGATCATTTAGCAACAGGAGAGAAAATTTCACAAACTCAACTCCCTCTCTTTGGTAGTAATCTTTGGCTACCAATCTAGCCTTGTACTTTTTCAATGAAACATTTACTCCAAATTTATTTTTGTAAACCCACTTACATACAACCGGATTCCTTCCTTTGGGCAAACAAACAAGATCTCAAGTATCACAAGAGTCTAAAGCCATCATTTCCTTTTGCATGGCTAGTAGCCAAGACACACTATCCTATGCAAGAATAGCTTCCCTATAGGATCTAAGTTCATCACAATACTCAATAAAACAAATACACAACGAAAATTTGGTGGGCTATACTTATCGACTAGATTGTGTTATCTTGTGGATCTTCTCAAGAGTGGAGTAAAAGATCTTCTTGACCACCTACATTTTCAACTTTTTTTTGTAATTAGTCTTCCTCTTTGGAACTTTCATTTGAAACCTCTTCTTTTTCTCCATCCTTAGATCCATTATTGTGTTCTTCTTGATATACATCTTGCTATAAATCAAAATGCACTGTCATTTTCCTTTCTTTTTCTTATGACTATACAAGACCATAGATGACTATGTAAGTTCCCTGAAAATTACATCTTTAGAATGGAAAACCTTCTTGGTTAAAGGATTCTAAAACTTAAAACTTTTAACATTATCATGATGTCCAATGAAGATACATTTTTATGCTTTGGGATCCACCTCAGAACATTTTTTTTAAGCACATGAAGAAAAGTCTCATAGCCAAAAACCCTTAAATGTGAAAAATAAAGTTTCTTACATGTCCACACTTATAAGGTGTCAAAACAAGAGCCTTAGAAAAAGATTTATTTATCGTAACAAACAATACTCATAGCTTCTACCCAAAAGCATTTGTCAAACCATGCATCGTTCAACATACTTTTGGCTCTTTTCATAATAGTTTAGTTCATCCTTTATACAACACTATTTTGTTGTGGTGTATATGGAGTTGTCTTTTGCTTTATGATACCTACATGCTTGCAAACTCACAAATCCCTTAGAGTAATATTCCTCTCCATTCCCAACTCCCAATATTTCTATCTTAGGTTTTGATTGGTTTTCTACTAAGACTTTAAATTCCCTGACAATGAAAACTTCAAATGTATGTCTCATAAAGTCAATCCATGTAAATTTGGAAAAATCATCAATGAAGGTAATGAAAGAAGAAGATTTTTTAATTGAATCATTATCCACATAACCTAACACATTTGTATGAGTAATTTATAATTTATTCATTTTTATTGCTTCCTAAAAGAAATGATAGCTCTATTTTGTTTACTAAACATGACGTGCTCATAGAAATCGAAGTGCTCATCAAAATAGTAGAAACCATCCAACAAGTTTTATTGATAATAGTTTTCAAAACATTTTTACTAATTGGCCCAATCTACAATGCCACAACATACATGTATTTTCAACCTACTTTGACACATAAGTGGATTTATAAACAATAGTGGCATCAAACGTAAATAAAGTTCTCATCCTTGTTCCCCTTGCTATCACCAAATTTCCTCTCACCAATCTTCAACCATGCTTGTTAAAATGTTAAATGCATTCCTGAACCATTCAACTTTGAAATAGAAATAAGATTTCTAGCCATTCCAAGAATATGTAAAACACTAGGGAGGGTTTTAATCCTCTCATCACTAAAACACAATTGTGCCTTTCCTCATCCAACAATTGGATATATAGTGTTCTCCCCAATGTAGATATTACCTCCATCATACTTTTTTGTGTGTGGAGAACCATTCCTTATGAAATTCTCCCATGACACAGGCAAAGAACAAAGTAGCACGATGCATTTGTCTTCTTCAATCTTTACATCAACTAAGGCTAATCGACTTGAAAACTAAATTAAAGTATTTAAATGCTCAACAATAAATTCACCTTTCTTCATCTTCAGAGAACAATTTTATTTTCAAATAAAGTTTGTTTACCAAACTCTTAGGTTGATAAATTTAACCCAATTGTTTCCATAAAGCATATGCGGTCTTTTCTTTAAAAACATTCAGTAGAATAGAATTTGCAATAGATAATCAAAAAATTGTACTTCATGCCTTGTTATCCATCTTGTCCCACTCATCTTAATTGATTGCATTGAATTTGTTTTCTTTTATTGCAGCCAACCATTAATCGTTTTTTTTTTCAAAAAGATCCTCCATTTTCAACTTCCACAACTCATAATTTGTTTCATTAAATTTTTCAATGTTCATCCAAGATGTAGATACAAACATAATTTCCACACACAAATTTAAAAACCAAAACTCTCATATAAGTACAAAAAACCTTCACACTTCCACCCAATAAACAAAGTTGGCCATGCTCTGATACCAAATGTTAGAATTGAAGGAAATTACTACAATATGAAATTTTGAAATAAACTTGTAAATATAAAAATTATACTATAGAATATCAATCGAGATTTAAACTAATATGAACCAGCAACAAAGAAAAATCAACAATATTCAAGAGCCATACACAACACAAAGATTTACGTAAGGAAAACCCTTCCAAATAAAAAAACTCAACCAAAAAAAGATAAGATTGTATTATCTACAAAGATATTACAATACATTCAATTTTTTTCAATCTTGCATCCAATTTGACAGGTGTATCTTTAAAAAAAATTCAGTCTCCATCTCAAACCCTCAATATATAGATTCATTGAGGCCCAAAATACCACTATAAAACATTATCATGGATCAAAACAAGGTTCTAAAATACCATGGTAAAAATTCATATGACTCTTGCATGCTAAGCATAGCCCCTTACACCCTCTTACAAGTCATAAAATCCCTACAAAATAGGAGATGCCCTTACATGCGTCATAAACTATCAATAACTTATGCAAATATTCTCTTACATGTGTCATAAATAATCCATCAACATGATTCTCACATCAAAAATGATCTCTATATTTAGCCCTTACAATTGCCATAAAATCTATCATAACATTTTTTAAAATAGGCTTTCCATGTTACACTACTAAATGAACATTTTTTGACAAATAATAATTTATTTTTCAAAGCATAAACATGAGGCAAAAATGTTAGTTCAAAATCTCACACCCCTCTTTGATAGAGCACAAATATTTAATAATATAAATGTCAAATATCTATGAGAAAATATAAAATAATAATTAGTCAATAAATATGTGGCAAAAGTGTTGGTACAAAATCTCACACCTTAATTCCCAACACCATCACTCTTCTTAATGCCAAATCTCTCCGCATGCATGCTTAATTCCCAACACCATCACTCTTCTTCATGCCAAATCTCTCCCCTTGCATGCCTTTTGGTTGTGTCATGGCACTTCACATTATTCTACCCTGTAACATTCACTCTTCTTTTCTTTTCTTTTTTAACTCTCATCTTCCTTCTTCAGTTATATTATCATTCATCTCTAATTTTCTTTGCTTGTTTATTATAGGTCTCTACTACAAATTATCCAATCTTCCTATTATATTTTTCATCATCACTTCTAACTTTTTCCATTTCTTCTCTAGGAATCTATCCACACTAACAACTCTTAACTTTAGGTTTTACATTTACACTTCTAATCTTCAAGATTAAAAGAAAAAAACTAAATTTCAAAATTTACTTGCATATTGCCTCAAAGTTTTGACATTCTACCCATTCACCTTGCACTTCTTATACTCTTTACCAAATATATTTCCTTAAGTGCATAGCCTCACAAGTCGACTGTCTACTCACTTACTCTTTCACACTTCTTTCAAGTCTCACATCTTCTATTTGCTTTCATACACCACTATTGGATTGTCTCACTGTCGACACTTCTACCTATGAGGTTACCTTCTCACTCTTCTTTTCTTTATTGACTCTTACAAATTGCCTCTCAATTAGTTATATACACTCCAACTTCTCAACGCTTTTCTTTCACAAATCTTTTGTTGACTACCTCAAGTTTAGCAATATTTCTACATACTTCCATGCAAACTGCCTTAATTATCAGCAATCTTGATAACCTCAACAACCTCCACTACCTTCTAACCAACACCGCAATGCTAGAAGATGACAAATTCATCTCACTTAGTGCCTTGATCTCCTTCTATCCAACAACCTTGTGCTAGAAAATATCGTTCACACTGATTTTTCAGCACTCAAGGCTTTTCCCATCTCTAATACCATCTAACATAGTCACAAATAGATGATCTAATTAAGGATTGTCCAACCATGTAGTCTCAACACAAATATACATAATCCATGCACAATGATAATTAAAATCAACAGAATCTTATGACAATCAATTGAATTTAATTTATATATGTTGAATAATTAGAGCTACATTCACAGTTCTAGCATTCCAAACCTTGGTCTTAACTTACAATACAATTTCAAGACCTTCATATAAGTGTAACTATAAATAATGGCTTCCTTGGGCTAATCTCTATCCTCTTGGTCTACTCTAAGTTATTTTGATACTACTTGATCCTTGGATCTCTCCTTTCCCTTTGTTGTCCTCCCGCAAATAAAATACAACTCTTTAAAATAGTGCACCTTTGGGAGTAGAAGGTTCTCGGTCAACCAACCTAAAATTTATGATTCCCAACCAATGTGGTCCTAAGCACAACCCTCTTGGGGTCAATAAAGCCTCGAGAGTGATTATCCTTTGGTGGAAGGCCTTACATCTTGGTACAAAACATGCAGACCTCCTTCAGTTGCTTTGGCATGCCACCTAGTAAAATGATCAAGGAATGTGAAACAAGCATATGGACATCCATTCAATGTTTGATTAGTGCTATAGGTGAAACCGTGAGTTACTATGAGTAAAATGTGGTACAATACAAGATTCTATTCTACTCACCTACGTGTTTGATTGGCAACTGGATCAAAAATTTCGACTATGATGCACTAAAATGACTAGAAAAGAAAAGTACTAATTTGTAAAACAAAACAATAGGAAAAATATATTTTTGGTTGATGCAAGATTGCTCATAGGCCTATGAAACTCATGCATCATAAAAGCTTGCTCCTTTTATGAGGGTCTCAAAGAACACCACTCAAGTATCATAATCTTACACCTAGTGAACACTATGACCAAGCATAATCTAGTGCAAAAATCCATAGCAATTAACTACAACCTTCAACTACCATCATTTACCTAATTATAATTGATTTACCAATAGCAATTTTCAGATTTTGAGATATTCTGAGCTTCTCTAACCTTCGCATGCCCTTATTAAGGTAGTGGGTCAATCTATCATAGAGGATATGTATCGACCATGAGGCAATTAAACAGTTTTCATGAGACGAGATGAAAGAAGAGTTGCTTAACACTTAAGCTATCAGAAATGAATCTTCAATTCTCATATTTTGTCCTATATGGAAGAAATTCAGCTACTATAGAACCATTAATTAGTGACAAATTCATCCCTAGTTGAACTACTAAAAACTGATTCGGTCATGAGAAGATGGGCAGATGAATCAAACATGATGATGAGACATTGAGACGCCTCAGATGAGACAGAAGAGTTGCAGTTCTGCAGTTTTGTCCTAAATGAAACGAATTTGACTCCAACCGAAAGTGTCAGCTGGAAAAAGTTCCACAAATTCAATCTTGGTCAAACTTTAAATACACAGATGTAGGGAACAAACTGTAAAGATACAAGAGAGACCCCAAACTCGAAGGGTGAACAGTAAAGTGACAATTTCTTATGTACTAAATGTACGTTCATCCCAACCTACACATGATACAAAGAGTGACATGAATCTAGACCATTCCAAACACCAATTATTTAAGCCGCTTAGGGCAATTTGAATTCCCAAGGGTGACATGGTACAACACAATACAAAAATATTGAAAAAATGAGAAAAATAATATGATTCATGAAGAAGCATTATTCAGAAGATCATAAGGGAGAAAGTGCTACTCAAACTGTGGCAACAATGTCCTATAGGCCCAGCATAGACAAGATAGCCTAACAGAATCCTAATTGAATTCCAATCAAAGACTCAGCATAACTAGTTTCTTTATCTTATGTTCTATTTCAGATATCTGGGCTCTAACAGAAACAGTGTAGCCACCTTAACACCCAGAACAATCTCACTAGGCTGTGATCTAAATATTTTTTAAAAAACAGAGGGAAAAAAGAAAATGATATTTGTATTTTATATTCTTCCTTGCGACGCTGCTCAACACAGTATTCCACATAGAACAGGGCACTTTTAGCATTATAGTACTGTTAGCAAAAACTCGATGTCACACATTTTGAAAATAATTTCGATTATTTCTTTCAAAAAGTTAAATCTTTGATTAAAAATGCTTTGCAAGGTTTTTAACCTCAAAACTCTTAAGAAATTTTTCCCACATCTAAAAAAATAACTGTTTCCGAAAAGCTCCATCTGTACAAAATTACAAATATCTAATGTCCTCTTCCAGTAAAAACAATTTCGTTATAAAGAAAACCATTATCATCAGATGGCTTAATTAATTAAACTTTTTCTGAAGCTCAGAAACTATCCATAATCAGAGATTAATTTGAGACCCATAATTGAATATTGAACAGCAATGCCCACATAATAAATTCATAAAACCAAAATGAGGTATACTGCAAGCAACGATTCTCTTATACAATCTCCATTCCATCCTAAAGTTTTATACTACCAGATTATAAATTGGGGAGAATAACATAAGCCAAAAATTTCATAAACCAAGAGTATAAATCCAGATAAAATCTAATGTATTAACAAAAATTTCAAAGACAAAAATAAGGCCACCCAACAATCAGTTTAGCTACTAGTCCATGATAAGGAAATGTGCAAAAAAAATAGGCAGAAAAAAAGAACTTAAAGTTGCACAAATTTGAATCCAAAGAGCTTAGAGTACATTCCATAGAGCTTGGAGTGCATGTAAACCATGTCACCAACCCGTACAATATTTCTGTCAAAGGGCATTTGCACAGATTTAATCTCCTTCCAAAAAAAACTATTACCCAAAAGAATAATTAAAAAGGGTCCACTCAATAAATAATGAAGGAATAAGTAGTCAACAAAACGATTTGAAATGTAAGATTTGATAGTGTTCAGGCAAGCATTTTCAAAAAAATACTACAGGAGAGAATTAATCAGAATATAGAAAGCAAATCCACAAGATATATGTCATAGTCTGAGTCCATCTGCTGGGTACTTGAATACCAACAAAAGTCGCTATCCAAGATGGCAGATAAAGGCTAGGAAAGAGGCAAAAAGGAGAGGCCTAAATGAAAGAAAAAAGCATCAGAGTTTGGCCACAGGCAAATCAATTGAATGGGAATCCACTGGATGTCAATTGGTTGTCAAGCCAAGCTAGGCCATATTATAACATGTCATTGATTAGTTTAGCTAAAGTCTGGGTACAACGTGCCAATAGACAACATTAAAAAGCACTCTAATATGCTAGCTCAGATATCTTCAGGACAGATCTGTTAAAACCGAGAGGTATTAACTAAGAGGCACCCATCTTTTTAGTCCCTGCTGCAATGTTTTTGTTCTCATGGTTGCCTATTATTTGTCCTAGGCAACTGAGCGGAATGAAAAACGTTCTTGACTTTCTAATGTTTGTGTATTACTATGATTTTTCTTTCCCAAATAATTGCTGATTCCCATTTTTTTATTGGCTAGCTTGAATTTTCCTGGTTGATTTCATATATTTACATTTATAAAATATAAGGAAAAAACTCCTCCAATCAGAAATCACTCCTGGTAAAGATTAAAGATGTTTACTAATGTTTACTAATGTTTACTAAATTGTAGATATTCATTTCTAAAATTAAAATAAAACAAAATGCAACTACATAACTGATTTTTTCATCTTAAAATTGCGAGGATCTGTTAGCAGATGTACAGGTGCCAGCTTAAAGTCTCCTGTTACTGTCTACAATTACAGATGGTCATTGTTTGAAGCTGCTGCATGGCTTAAAAGTTGTCTGACATTCAACAAGGGTACATTTTCTGGATGCATGGTGACAGAAGGCTGTAAAAGAACAATCTTTCATTCAGTTTGGAAGTGTACTTAAGCTTTCTGGAGAAAATTTGTGTGAACTCAAGGACATTGAGCAGCCAAGAGGCAGTGGATAGCATAAAAGGGACACGGTGCAGGCCAAGTTATGCATCACTGGCTTATACCCAATTTGCTTGCTTTGCTTCATCAACAAGAGAAAGGTGATGTCTTAACTCAAAGCTTTGGCATGTGTATTCTGGACCTCTGGTGTCCTTACCTACTATTGAGTGCAAGGTTTTCAATTTTCCACTGCCTTGGATTTATATGTATAAAGTACTATTTTGGATTCATATGTATAAACTCCCACTGGAACTATGGTCTGCGGGGATCTTCAAGATCAGGGACACTCTAGGTGAATACATGCACAACACCAACTCCACAGAATCCAAGGAGATGGCTACATATGCAAGGATTTGTGTCAAGATGGACTTAAGGAAGCCAATTTGGCAAGAAATAAATTTATGTTCTTCACTTCAACCATGGATGCAAGAATTGGATTACAAATGTCTGCCTATTCAAGGCTTTCACCCTTGGAAAATAGGCCATATAGCTGAAAATTGTGATAGAGGCCGAAAAACCCCAACTAAACCCCAATCTCAAAATAGGATAGTATGGTAGGAAAGGACCCCTAGCAAAAATTTGAATTCAAATTTGGGCAGGGAACCATCCCTTAGGAAGGAAAAGTATAAGGAAGATTACACAGAAAGGCCCAGCACTCAAGGTGAGGAGGATGGGTAAGGCTCCTTAAAACCTGGTGAGATAGCAAGGAAGGGACTTAGGCTAACTCGTGTTCAAAACAACAATTTTCAAGATAAAGGAAGTGAGGAGGAAATAGTGAAGTATACTTATGAGGGGAAGACTGGAGCATCACTTCTAGGAAAGGGAAGCAAAACTGTGTCAAGAATCCTATCCCCAACTCATCCACTCCTTTAGCAGACATGGATGGAGGGAGGCAAAGGGGTAGGAAGACAAAGGCAAGCAAAGCCAAAGTAATGGCCATAGAGGAGGTGGAAAAGAGGAAAAGAGGACACAAAGCCCGCATCACCAAGTTTTGTCACAACGGGGGTGAGCACCTCCCTCCAACAAAACCAAGAGAATAATATGTTGTAACATCAAGGGATTGAATTCCTTTGAAAAGTGTTGTTGGTAAAATGGGTAGTGTTGTTTCACAATCCAAATGTGTTATATTTATAGAAAACCAAGGTCAGAGGTGAAGACATGAAGGCAATGATGAGAGGCATCTAATGTAAGTGTGAGGGAGCAATGATGGACTCAATTGATTCTGCTGGAGGCCTAGTTCTGCTTTGGGATAATCATTTTTTTCCACCAACCTAGTGACCTTGTCCCAAAACGTGTTACACATAAGAATCAAAGGGACCCAGGAGATTTTTAGGGCAATCATATCAAATATCTATGGCCCTAATCAAGAAAGTGAAAGGGAGAAGGTAGGGGAAGGGCTGAAAGATTTTAGGGATCCACACCCTCCTGAAAAGTGGATAATTGGCAGGGACTTTAATGCCATATTTAGTCCTAAGGTCAAATTTAGAGGAAAGCCTGTATCTATGATGAGCACTAGAGCCTTCAAAGTGCTCAATTCACATCTAAATTTATAGATATGAAGCCCAAAGAGGGGCGATTCACATGGAGCCACAAAAGTGAGGATGTTGCATGCATAAAGTGTTACTTAGATTCTTCTTGAACTCAAAATGGGCTCTGGAGCAAGTGTCCCTTACTAAAATTATCCCCTTTGAAAGATTGGACCATTGGCCAATATGGCTTGAGATAGGTATGGAAGATAAGCCCTAAGGAAAACCCTTCAAATTGGAGTTTCTCTAGTTCGAGCACCTTAATTTCAAAGCATAGCTTGAGCAGCAATGGAGCAATGATGTCAAGGGCTATTGGAGATTCGTTGTTTAAAAAAAGCTAACAAAAATCAAGGAGCGAGCAAAAGGATGGAACAAAACAATTGTGGGAGACATTTTCTCAAGAAAGAAGAGTGTGGAGGAGGAACTGGAGGAGATAGAATCAGTAATCATCTCTCAATGCCTACTAGAGGAGAGTAGAAGCAAAGAAAACAGTTTGTTAGTGGACTTGAATCCTATTCTCAAGATGGAAGAAATCTGGATGCAAAAATCACGAGTTAAATGGTTAAAGGCGGGGAATAAAATCACCAAGTATTTTCACTTCTCCACAAACATCAAGAGGCAAGCAAACAAAATTGAGAAGATCCTCCTCCCTTCAGGCAATTGATATGGAAGCCATCAAGAAGGAAGGGGCAAGCTTCTATAAGGAACTATTGGCAAACAAGTTATAATAAAAAAGGGATCATGAGGCCCCAAATAGTCCCCTTGACAACATTCTAAAACTCATCAAGTAGGAACAGAACAATGAATTTATGAAGCCTTTCACCCTTGAGGAAATTAAGATAGCCATATTTTCTCTAGGTGCCAAGGAGGCCTCAAGTCCAGATGGCATCCAAGCAGGCTCTTATCAAAGATGTTAGGACGTAGTGGGAATAGACATCTGGCAGGTTGCCAAGGAATGTCACAGACAAAGGGCTATGCTAAAAGGTTGGAACTCTACTTTTTTGACCCTCATCCCAAAAGTCAAGGTCTTGGCAACCTTTGACAAGTACAAGCCCATAGCCCTATGCAATGTCATTTACAAAATTGTTAATAAGGCTATGGTACTTAGGTTAAAAAAAATGTTTAAGTGGGATCATCCCAAAGGAACAAAGAAACTTCCTTGAAGGAAGGCAGATTCTTGATGGGATCATCATTGCTCATGAGGCAATTAATTCCATCAAACACAAGAAGGATATCATGTTAATCAAATTGGACATGAATAAGGCATATGATAGGGTGTCATGGTGGTTCCTAATCTTGGTAATAAAGAAGCTTGGATTTAGTGAGGATTGATGTAAATGGGTGTTCAATTGCATCTGTCTCATACTCTATCCTTAGACCTTTTTGCTGCAAAAAGAGGAATTAGACAAGAGGATTCGCTCTCCCCTTTTCTATTCCTCATAATTGCTGAAGTTGTAAGTCAATACCTGAAGAAGGAAGTTGCATCCAAGAATATCAAGGGACTACAAATCTCAACTAGGATTGATGTGGCACACCTTCAATTCATTGATGACACGATCCTGTTTGGGGAGGCAACAATTGGAGAGACCCAAGTGATTAAAAGGATATCAGATAATGTTGAAAAGGTGACTGAACAAAAGATCAATCCACAAAAATCAAGAATTTTTTTCCTAAAGGACCAACGTAAAGACTCCTTTGCCATCCATCACTTTCTCAAGTTTGGAGTTGATAAACCACCGAGCTCTTATTTAGGTATGCCTCCCTTGACAAGAAAGCTGATTGTGCTGATTGGAAAGCAAAGTTAGATAGGCATCAAAATAAACTATCCTCATGGAAAGGAAAGTGGTTGTCCCTAGCAAAGTGTATTATTCTAATTAAGTCCTCCCTTTCTGCTATCCCAATCTATATTATGTCTATTTTCCAAATCCCAAGCAAGGTAGCCATGATGATCTTGGACATTCTGAGAAACTTATTGTGAGGTTGCATTGGAGATCAAAGTAAATACAATTTGGTCAAGTGGGACAAGGTATGTAAGGAGAAGAAAGGGGAGGGGCTTGGGTTTTAGAAATTGCAGTCTCGTGAACAAAGTGCTAGGAATGAAACTATTGTGGTGGACACATACAAAGGACGGGAGATTCTAGAATTGGGTTTGACAATCTAAATATATAGTTGGGGAATAGGAGGGAGTTCTAACACTCTCAACCACCCCTGGAGATCTAGAATTTTTTAAGAGTCTACAAGCCACTACTAGCAAAGGAGATAAGATGGAGGATTGGAGATGGAGCTAAAGTAAGATTTTGGAAGGATCCTGGCTCTTGAGTTAGGCCCTTGAAAACGTAGATACCTTCAAACCATTGGTTGTACATTTTGAGAGTGTGGAATCCTAAGGTGCAAAATTACATTCATCTAGAGGATGGGAAAAAGAAATGGATCAAGTTGCATACCCCTACCTACTAATTAGAGGGAGTGTGTGAAGGACATTCTTTGAAGATGGCCCATTCCCTCTAGAAATAGGGAGGAGAGGCTGGTATGGCAAAAGAGCAAGGTGGGAGAACTTTCGGTGCAAGATGCATATGCCAACATCTCCTCTTCTAGAAGGGTGGCCAACAACTTTTCAAGGAATAGAATTTGGCACAACAATCCCCAAGGCTAGTGCTTTCTTCTAAATTGCTACCAAAGAAAGGACACTTACATTGGATAGCTTGGCAAAGATGGGGAGGGAAGGACCTTCTTGGTGCATCATGTGCAATAGGGAGTTGAAGACTAATAAACATCTACTCCTAGATTACACATCTGCAGCTCAATTGTAGCATTGGTTTCGAAAGAGATGGGGCATACACTTGCCTCTACCAAATAGCATTGTTGATCTTCTTAAAGGTTGGTCTCTCAAGGTTAAAAGCACTAGGCTCAAGTTTGTTTGGGACATTGTGCCAACTCTCATTATCTAGAATATCTGGCTTAAGAGAAACAAAAGGGTCTTTGGAGATAAGATACCCTTGGCTAAGTGCATCTAGGATAGGATAGAAAGCTCCCTCTTGAAGCTCAAGGAATATTGGGATAGAGAAGATTAGCACAACTTATGCTAATAAGATTAATTGGATTCAAACCTAGCCTTGCTTACATAAGGTAGGATCAAGCCTGGGGTCAAGAATATGGAGCATGTCAAATGGTTTCCCCCCGCATCCAAGATGGGTAAAACTAAATTTTGGTGGGGCAGCCAAGGGTAACCCTAGACAAGAAAGTGGGGGATGCGTATTTAGGGATGACTGGGATCAACCTCATTTAGTATTTGTATCTGATTTTGGCTCTAAATCAAACAATATGGCAAAGGCAAGAGCTTTATTGCAAGTCATTAGATTGGCCATCAAAAATAATTGGAAAAGGTTAAGGGTGAAGGGAAACTCCAAAATCATAATTGAGAACATGTGGATGGAGGGATGTATCTTGAGGCTTCTTGATACCCTGCTACTAGAGGCTAGGACTTTGATGGAAAGCTTTGATGAAATCTCTTTACACCACATCAAAAGATGAGGCAATTTGGTAGCCAATTGGGCAACCAATCAAGGAGTAAAGCTAACAAGCATGAGAAACCTCATGTGGAAGGTCAGGATAAATTCCCTTGAGGTCCAAGCTCTATTGATTCAAAATCTCTAGATGTAGAATCCCCTACACTTGCTAAAGGGCCATTGACTTCTATGTTACAATGAGTATGTAATCATTATTAGGAAAAGATTTTGTACAACAAGGGATGGAAAGAGTTATTTGGGCACAAAGATACAAAGCACATTGCATGGAAATCATGATTGAGAAGTTCAATAGGCCTCTTGGCAACAAATGTTTGTTCACTCTAGCATATATTCAAGCATCAACTCACCATATTTGTAATTCGGCTATACTCTTTTTGGAAAGGCAATAACACTCCGTCTTCTCCACTAGTGAGGGCTTTGGCTTGGATGTAATGGCCTCAAACTTTGGGAGTAGCTCTGTGAAGAGGAGATGCCAAGATTATGGGGTGGGGGTGTCCAAAGGGAAGGGTAGGAGGTGGAAGGAGAGGTTGGATAACACCAAGATGGTGGAGAATTTCATCACATATTTAGAAAGGGAGTTGACTCACAAACCTCCATACCTAGGTTCTATGCATCTAGAAGCTACTCAAGGAAATGGATGGGACTCCATGTGTGAGCATCAAAGAAGCCTTAACCAAGCTGCTATTGGATCCCAACCAATCCTTGGGGAGTCAAAATATGTTTGATGTGGCTCAATCAATCAATTGTGGAACCATGCTCTCCTTTGCTACAAGTACTTACCTACTCCATGATTTCATCAAAGTTGTTAATTCATCTAAAAACTTCTTTAATTGTTATCTTGAGCATTTCTATTGTCTAAAAGCAAGACAAACTAGGTTGTACAAAGGCATGGAAGAAATTAAAAAGGCACTCAATGTAAAACTCTCACTAGGAAACAAAGGTAATAGTTTTGTCTATTGTGAGGAGGATGACAACTTGGTGGAGGTCCCTCCCCCTCCAAAATTGGATAAATGTGTTATATGTAAAGCTACTCATGGGGCCTTGGCTAGGCCCACGTAATTTGCCTGACCACCTTTTCACAAAAGTTACGACATTGTCATTGACTATATAGATAATGGAGGAAGGGTCGTGGTAATTTGCTCAACCACCCCCTCACAAAACTCACAACATTATTACTAACTTCGTAGATAATGAAAGAAGTGGTCTAAGATTCTTTTTGACATGGTTTTGTATGGTCTCTAGGGACCATTAAGCCATTTTCTATGGGCATGGTTCGTTTTTTGCAAGAAGGTCTTTGAGGATACAACTACAAGATGGTTTATTTGTGTTTGTGTTGTCCCCTAATGCATGTACAAAATCGATTTATCATGATAAATGTAATTCAGCTTTTCGGTCATAGTATAATTGATATGAGTTTTTTCTTATGTCTAGTTATCAATGGTACTTGAAGTTGGTGAGGATAAGCATTATGCATTCCACTCAATTAGGTCATAATCTATTAAGTTTTGAAGAAGTTATTCAAGGAAGGATATTTTTAGTTAGTATGATCTCTTGGCCAAGTCCTCATGAATGATATGATTAGGATAGATAATTACAATATTTAAATGAATCTAGTGAGCTCAGTGCTACTAAAATATAGGCTTTTCGTGCTCATTATTTTGTGGCTCCTAAGTGATTAACCCAAGTTTATAAGCCAAAAAAATGGTTGTTCACATGACATAAAACTTTATATCAATTTAGGATAATAAAAAGGTGGGCTAATGATAAATGCTTTATGCAAAGTTGTTGATCATTACAACTAAGAGATAATGGTAAATAGTATAATATTTAAATGATGTGACTTCTCATGCCACTCGTCACCATGATATTGATAATAAGTGTTTTGAAACACTTGTCATTTTTGTATAGAATTGTAAAAAAGTCAATATTAATATTTCCTTGATCTACGCATAGGTTATAATAAGAACTCAACTTTTGTTTTATTCAATAGCCTTTAAAATAAATGGTATTTTGGTCATTTTTCATTAAAAAATGTTTATATTTTACCTTTTCAACAATAATAAAGTAAAAACATAAACAAATTTGTAAAACAAGTAACAATAGACTTCTTGTATCATAAGACGTTGCTCCCATCCTCTTCCTTGCCACTCCCATCCTCTGCTTTTGGCGAATCAAAATGCCAATTCCCACCCGATTCTACGAGCAACCATGGCGTGTTGTTGGGTGTTGTTTCCCCCATCTGGCTGGGTCTATTGGTGCCACTGTGCCTGTGTCCCCACCTAGGGCTAGCTCGCCTTCTATTGCTTGTGACATTGGTGTTGGTTGCACCACCCCCCCCCCCCCTTGATGCCTACTACGACTATTGGTGGTTGAAGCTTTGCTCATGTGGCTGGTAATGGTGTTGCCCATCCATTGAGGGAGAAAACTCATCCTATTCCTTGTACCAAATCATCCCCAATGGTGGTTTGTGGTCAAGATGTGGAAAATGAGGAATTTTACCAATGTAGGGATCTGGTGTGTAGATTCTACAATCTTTGGCCTTCTCTTCCTAACCTTCACAATTGGGTGTTGGATTCTTGGAGGCCGCTCGTGGCAAGTAAGATTGAGCTCTTCCCCTGTGCTAAAGGTTTTTTCATTGCTTCTTTTGCCTCTTCTGAGAACGAAAATTTGGTGCTTGTGGGCTTGGGGAGAGCACTCTCTCTCTATTAAGCCTTGGTCAACTTCCTTTAACCCTCTTACTAAGCCACTAAATGTGCATCTGGTGTGGGTTAGACTTCCAAACCTCCCCCTCCAGTTTTGGGAGGTTTCATGTTATGAGGCCATAGGCAACTCCATTGGTCGCTTCTTGAAGGTTGACAATTCCACTTTCTACATGGGGCACTCAACTTTTGCTCACATTTTGGTGGACATTAACATCTCCAAGCCTCTTTTCAAGAATGTGGTTTTGATGGTTGGGGTAAGTCCTTGGACTCAACCTCTTGATTATGAGGGTCTCCCCTTCAAAAGTCATTGTTGCTTCTCAATCAATCACCTAGCTACGAATTTTCCTCTCTCGTGTCATAAAGGCATTACTACTTGGTGGAAGAATATTAATGAAGATCACTTGACTATTTATACTCTTGATTATCCATCAGATGACTCCTTGCAAGATGATGACAAGTCCTTAGCTTCCGGTGCGACTCTGACATGTTCTTTGAACCCTACTAGTGAACCTCTTGCCCTGACCTTAAAGCCTATTTTGCTCATTGTTCAAATCATCCCTTGGCCACTCATGTGGTGGAAGGTCACATTATGCCTCACCATTCTATGGCTCTCTCTTCACACACTGATGGGCTCTCTGTGGGGAAATCTCTCCTACTTCCCCTTGTTCTAAGAATTTGGAAGATAATGTCTCCTATGGTTGGGGAAAGTCCTTGGACTCAACCTCTTGATTATGAGGGTCTCCCCTTCAAAAGTCATTGTTGCTTCTCCATCAATCACCTAGCTACGAATTGTCCTCTCTCGTATTGTAAGGGCACTACTACTTGGTGGAAGAATATTAATGAAGATCACTTGACTATTTATACTCCTGGTTATCCATCAAATGACTCCTTGCAAGATGATGACAAGTCCTTAGCTTTCGGTGCGACTCTGACATGTTCTTTGAACCATACTAGTGAACCTCTTGCCCCGACCTTAAAGCCTATTTTGCCCATTGTTCAAATCATCCCTTGGCTACTGATGTGGTGGAAGGTCAAATTATGCCTCACCATTCTATGGCTCTCTCTTCACACACTGATGGGCTCTCTGTGGGGGAATCTCTCCTACTTCCCCTTGTTCTGAGAATTTGGAAGATAATGTCTCCTAAACTGTTGTAAGGAGGAAGAAAGGTCTTCCTAAATCACTTTCCCAAACTCATGCTCGCGTATTGGGTGAGAGACCAATTCATTCTAGGCCTAGCATTGTCTAAGTGGGACCCTAGGGGTCCCAACTCTGTCATATGTTTGTTGTTATTTTTGGCAGCTTGGTTGTAGTTGTACCTCTCTCTTTTGGTTGTGTTGTTTCTCTACTATTTTTGGCTAGCTTGGGCCTGTTTTACCTTGCCTTTTGGCAACTTTTGTAAAGGGTCAAGACCTTTGTTTCCCACTTAATCTAATCAAAAACAATAATAAAGTCAAATAGATTAAAACAAAGAGTTTTTGATTGGTTGGAAAGTATCAATAGTAATAACTTGTTCAAGATCACCCATCACCATAGTTACCCTACTAGGTAGGGACTAAATAAAATAAAAGCTTTTTGAAGTCGAGCTTTTCAAGTTGGACTTAATTTAGCCTATGGGAATTAACGACAAAGCAATCAAAGGTCTACATCTATGTTGCTAGTTTCAGTAGCAATTTAAGGTTTGAGTTTGTTGGTATGGATAAAATTCAGGTTCAATACAAACCGTACAGTTGGGTTTGGTTGTACAATATGTAAATATACACCAATAATTTCCCAAAAAAAGAAATATTGACCATTGAATAGTCAATTACATGATATCATATCATACAAAACAAATTATGTATGCTAAATTCCCAAGACTATTTTACAAAATAGCTTTTGTTCAAGACACATTGCATGCTAATGCTAGGGTGCTTTCTAGTTTCCATCACACTTGGCATCGTGTCACTGCCAACAATGTGAAAACGATTGACCACATGCTTAAGTTGGCAATGACAAGATCATAAGCTATACAAATCAATGTTCCACAAGAACATGCCCCCCTTCGAAAAAAGACATTTCTGAAGATGGGGACATTCCCAAGACTTGGAGACAATTGGGAAACATCCTACCACCATCTCCCCACTGCCATCACCAAGCAAGAGACATCCTTAGGACATCTCCCTCAAAGAGAGGAGACATCTTCCCAATTGGGATCGTTGGGGTGACTTCTAGGCATCCC
Source organism: Sequoia sempervirens (assembly GCA_007258455.2). NCBI lineage: Eukaryota > Viridiplantae > Streptophyta > Pinopsida > Cupressales > Cupressaceae > Sequoia > Sequoia sempervirens. The sequence continues at coordinate 984,328,219 of VDFB02281492.1, forward strand.
CAAAACTTTGACGAAACTCCCAAGCAGCCAAAAATCTTTTTTTTCAAATCACATTTTTCTTGATGTTCATGCCCCCAAACCTAACCCTAAAATTTTATGGGCCCTACCCACACCCTAAGCGTTCAAAAAAAACTATAAATACACCTCAAACTCTCCCTCCAAATCACTATCAAAGCTTAGAAGCATAGCAAGTTTGCAAGAGTGACAGCATCAACAAGAGGAAGGGCAAGTTACAAGTGTTCAAGTGTCAACACATTGATCAAGTCAAAAGCTATAAATCCTTCATGGTGAGCCAGCCCTTATCTTTTGGGATTTGGATTTTCTATTTTAATTGTTCACTCCTAAATGGGTAAATATGAAATCAATGATGCCAATAGTGGCATAGTGTAATGGTTAAGTTGTGGTGTTGTTGTTCTTGCAATCAAGGTTCTGTTGTAACCTAATCATACATCGCCCCATTGCAAATGGGGAACCCCTCTTTAGTCTTGTCTGGTGCCTTAGTGTTAGAGTTGGTTCTGGTGTTAGCTTTAATTTCTTTGAGTCTCTTTCAAGGAAGAGATGGGTTGGCACATTCAAGGTCTAGGTTTGAGTTAGAACTTGTCAAGATTTGAGATGGTTGAGTAGGTCAGGTCAATGCTAGGAGGGTCAAATGAAGTTTATGACGCCACAGGAGTGCTCAAAAGGGTTGTTGCAATAAAAACGATTGTTCAATGGGCGAATTCGGACAACCTTGCTTTTTTGTGCTTTTTGCTGTTTTGCTTTTTCGAAAGTTCCATTTTTGGCATTTTGGGACCAATCAGGGATTTACTATTTTTAGAAATTTTACTTTTTGCTTTTTTCTATTTTTAGTAATTTCTATTTTTAGAAAGTGCCAGGGTTAGGGTTTCGAAGGTATCAAGGCAGAAAACCTATAAAGTCCGCCCCATGCATCAAGAAATCCTCTTCAAGTCTTGAAGTTTGCCCATGATGAAAAAAATCCAGTTGAATTCTCAAGAAATCTAGTTGCGAAGTAAAATTCACTTGAAATAAAATCCATTGAAGATGAAATCTGCTAAAAATGGCAAGAAATCCAGGTGAAGTTTGCCCACCTCCAAGAGTAAAATCCAGTTTGATGAGGTAAAATTCCAGTTGGGCAAATATGTCAAAGTATAAATTTAACTCGAAGTGGATAAAATTGCTTAAGGCAAATGATGAAAATCCTTGGATGTAATTGGAGTGCAACTAGATACTTTACCAAACATATCAATGGAGTAACTCGATCTAGTGATGACAAAGTTTCTTGCATTCGCAGCCAGAGAGCAAGCCAAGGGGAATTGCATTTTGGAGTCTTGCTTACTTGATTAGCTTGCAAGGTGTCAGTGTTTTCCATACTCCAAGTGGCTCATCTTCCTTGTGTAGTGTGTCCAAGAAGTTAGTTATGCTTTTTAGGGTTAGGGTTTGTAGAAATAATCTTGGTCGTTGATCTCAGATCAATCTGGGCCATTGCTTTGTAATTGGGGTGCCTATATAAACCCTTCTCATTTCATTTGTTCAGAGAGAATTGCGAAATTGTTGCTAAGAGCACTATCAAAATAATAATTAGACTCATTGATGAGCATTTGTTAGTTTGAAAGCTTGCATGGTTTCATATTTCTTCAATAAAATAGATTTGTTTTCAGCAATTTTAAATGAATGAAGGATTGATAGTGTTGATAATGGTTGAATTAGTTCATACCTTTATGCGTGAGGTTAGTCTAAACTTTCAAATTACTAAACTCAAACTCTATTACTTTTGTTCATTGTTCGAATTGATGATGGTCTTGAGTAATAGGATATCATTCGTGAATCCCTTTGAAGATTGCACCTTCTTTGTCTAGTTGTTGTAGTAGTTGTACTTGGCAAAGCAAAGATAGGTTTGAATTTCGCCATCCAACACTCATCTCTTGAGTTCATAGGCATAGTTTAGAATTAGTCTAGTCTCTAAAACCCTTATCCTTTTTTATTTTATTTTCAAAATCAACAAATCTCAACGCTCGTAGACTATAGTATCCATATTCCAAAGTGTTGAAAAGTTGTTGCAAGTCTTAAAAGAAGAAGGATTGAACCAATAATTTGAGCGTAAGTCCCCCTTTAAATACCAGCAAAACATAAGAAAACCAACTGAGACTATCCCATATACATCAGGAACCTTGGAGTTTACTTTGTGATCACTTAGCTTAGGACATTGGAAACTTTGTTGAAGAGAGAGTAGGATATTCCATTGGGTATTTTATTCTAATGTTGGTTGAGGTCACAAAACCCCCATCAACAAGTTCAAACCCCACTAGGGTGTTATTGTTGAATGTTTATATTAGGAATGAAGTTCCCTCGTTTGTGACCTCACCAATTCATAGCTCCAAGACAAAAGCATTCACTCATTTAGAAAAAAAATCTGAAATCAATGGTTGTGTGATAGTTTTTTTGTTTTGTTTTGAATTAAAATATATAATAAATTATAAATTGTTCATGGAATCGTATATGGTTATAAAATGTTGTGTTTAGGTTTGCTAGACTGTTGCTTTTATCAAATATAAAAGTTAGATTGTCATGTCCCCAATTTGGGGCCCTTTCCATCTGGCGGGAAAAATAAAGCATTTTTAAATGCTAATATAAAAAATAATAATAAAATAATAAATTTTAATTATTGTTAAATAATATTTAAATTTAAATAAATCTGGGCCAACCTTTGAAGGCATGCAAATTAATAATGATTTCCTAGGCCGACGTCTCCTTGTAGCATCTATATACGGTGAACGTTGGGCATCTTGAAGAGCATCGAATGGTGACAAGGATTCTAGCCACATAGCATGCTTGTTCCGGTAGGACGTAGTCTCTACCCGGGGTGTTCTTGTCTCTGTTCATTCACACGAACCGTCATTTTTCTAATCTGCCAATTCCCTTCTCTTAATCGCAAGTGACTCAAGCTCTGGCAGAGGCAAATTGTTGGTTTTTTGCAGTGTCGATCATTGTGACGGGGGAATCATCGCTCAAGCTCTTACGCCATGATCCCACAGCCAATGGCTGTGTAGCTTTTGGCTCTCACCATCTGCGCTTAAGAGCCGTTGGCACACCTAAAGAATTGCGACACTAAGAATTGCATTTACTTATCATCGGGAGTGCTGAGAAGTGCGATCTTAATCAATCGGTAGGTCCTACGGCGTCACTCCTTTAGGAGATAATCATAGGAGCCAACAACAACACTCATGGGATATTTGAAGATCACGATCCCTGTTTCATGTAGTTTGATTTGTGCACCTCGAACATCATTCCAAGTCCGTCATCTGTAGGACGAGCTGAATCTGGCGACTATCATTCTTCGGGTTTGAATGTCTATGACCATCATTGGTATTACTGCAAATATCTTCCGGATGAGGGTTGGGTCTGCATTGATAACAGAATAGTGGCCTATGAGATCTATGAATCCTCACTGTATGGGAGGAGAACTGTGAACGGCTCTCTATGTGCTCTGAATTCATTGTATTATCTATTGATTAATAACATCCAGAGAGTCTATTTGACCCGAGTTAAGAATATTTGTTTTTCAGTATCAAATTTGTGATGTGATATGAGTGTTATATTGTAGTCTGGTAAATTTTGTGCATAAGTATCTTTCAGAATTATCTGTGCAAACATTATATTCTGGAATAGAAACTGTGATAACAAGTTTGGTTCCAGCTTTCTTGGGAGTTTTAGACTTGGCATCTTATAGTGGTATCAGAGCTATGATTCTGCCAGCCAGTGGGTTTACATGTTAAAAAAGAAATCATGGATTATGCATGGGAAGCACTTAGAAAACGGGAAGCAGAAAGAGAAAAATAAGATTTGGGCCTAAGGCTTTGTTGATTAGGGGAACAACTTAAACGTCCATCTCAAGCAAAATACACACTTCATGGAACCTTGAAGGAATTGGAGACTTGCCTAAGGAGGATAGATCAAGCCCTGTCTCAATGGATACAAATGGCAATGACCTCAACAGTGAATTACTTGCCCAAACCCATACTGATGGATCATGAGGATGAAGAAGTGAGATTGTTGGTTGCCAGTTGTCTGAGTGAGATTACAAGGATTAAAGCTTCGGAGGTCCCCTATGAAGACGACATGATGAAGGAGGTTCTAGAACTGATCATAGAAAATTTTTGAGGACCAAGGTACTTCACTTGATAGGAGGATTCGAATGATGGAGGTAATGACAAAAATAAAATCTTCCTGTCTTTTGGTAGATTTAGAGTGTGATGTACTTATTGAGCGAATGCTTTATTATTTCATCAAGCAAATTAAGGATTATGATGAAAATGTCTCCTTTTATATGCAAACTATTATGATCCAAATCATGGAGAAGTATGATACTATTCCCCAAGATCTTGTATCCATATTGCTAATGTTGAAAGGACAAAATATATCTACAACTTCTTTTGAGTTGATCAACAAGGTGTTTAAACAATTCGAGGAGAAGTTGAGACCTTTCGTGGACAAAGAGACTAGTAGCACCACAGTACCAACATCCAAAGGACAGTCTCATGAGGAAGGACAAGTGGACAGGTATGAAGACCTTTAAGTTGTAATTTTGAACCAGGATTCTTCATCTATACATGATTGTAAGGTAGAGGTACAAACAGTCACCACCATGAGCTATGATGATTCTGAGATTGTGATTTTGAGCCATGATTCTTCATCTACACATGGTTTTGAGATAGAAGAGTATCCTACAGATAAAGAGGAGACTTGCCCCATCAAGACACAAGAATTACTTGATGACACTTCTGAATGCTATTTGGAGGCCCAAGACAAGGAAGAACAGAAGGACATTACTATAAGGTACAATGATTCTAAGTTTATGGATGATTCTAACCTTGAGATAGAAAAATGTCATGAGGATGATATAAAGAAGATTTTCCATGTTGAGAAACAAGAAGTAAGGGATGCCATAGACTCAAGTTGTGGTGAAAACAAAGAGGAATTAAGTGCTTATGAGAAACAAAATTTGGAGGAACAGCCGAGGTCCAATGTGGATACCAAACCAATCATATTGGGTTCACATCAAGGAGGTATGAGTTCATTAGATACTCTTTCATTGCCTTTGCATCATGGTTTGGATATGTTGGAAACGGAAGTTGGAAGATGAGGATCTCATAATTGTGAAGGATCATGTGGTTGAAGATTCGACACATTGCTTTGATGGTGATCCTCCAATGGGGCATTATGATCATACATCCACACAGGAGAGCCTTACAATTTGGAAGGAACAAGTAGAGAAGGTGCCTGAGAACATTGGAGCTAAAGACTATACTCATTATGACTCCCCCTTCATTGAGTATGATGAGTATCATGAGGACAAAACTGAGGAGACTAAGTTGAAGAGACATGAAGAAGAGGCACATTCGGAAACCTGGCATGAGAGCATGAGTGCACATCCATTGGAAAGTCAACTTAAGGGCAGCAAAGGTATGATTGGGAAAACTCTACATCACCTTGAGTATATTCCTAAGTCGATAGCAACTTTGTGTTGGAAGATTTTAGACAGACATGATGACTTTGAGGAACTGCATGAGCCTAAGGATGCTTGGATGGTAGTTAAGTCCAACTACCTACATATACTAATGGATAGAGATTATCTGCTCACCTTGGGTAAGATGTATTATGATGTTATGAGAGATAGAGGAGATGAGATAGATGAGCATTGTGATGGGTTGAGCACAACACAGTCCTCCATACACACAGCAGGGTACCAACTTCTTACGGAGACTGCATCCATGGAAAGTGGTAACATGAAGATGATCCAAGGAGGTACCATGGAAGGTGAATCCGAAGGATCCAATGATGGAGATATAAAGACTTGTACACATGATGTTCATAGCAGCCCTATCACAAGGTACAAAGTCAATTCAGATTTTGATTTGCATTTTAACAATCCATTGTTTTTGCACAGTCGTGAGGATGATTGGAAGAATCAGTTAGAGGTGACCTTGGACAAGGGAGCTCAAATCCTTTCTAAGTTGTATGGCACTAGGAGTGTTCTTGATGAGTTCATACAAAGTGCAGTCACTGCGCTAGGTGGAATTAGCATCAGCCTTGGAGATGTGGAGGAGTTGAAGGATACAATGAAAGGCATCAAAGTGGCATACTTACATTTGATCAGGGACCGAGACAGGGCAATTGAGTGTGCAAACACAACGACAACTACTTCCAAAAAAAGTGCAAAAGAGATTGGCCAAATTATAAAAGAGGTTGACAGTATACAGGAGGACATTAGTCTACCCCATCACTCCACGAGTTTCGAGCTCCAGATACATCCTTTCTTGAGGAATACACCAGTGACTTGGAGAGAGCAACTCATGACATTGGAGGGAAAGAATCAGGGCAATGGGTACCGATTCTTTGATGATGTGATATACTTTGAGGACAGAATCTTCTTGGTGACAAGCTCAAGTTTGAAGCCTGAGATAATACGGGCTTTTCATGACAACTCGTCAGCGGAGCATCCAAGTGTTTTCAAGACATACCGACAGGTACATGAGAGATTCTTTTGGGAGAGTCTTAGAGAAGACATCCTGCAGCATTTTCAGAGGTGTATAACTTGTCAGCAGGACAAGCCACGACATCTTCCACATTCACCGTCCATGATAGAGCTAGAGAAGCGAGATGATTTACATATAGTTGTGGATACTAAGATTTGCATTTGGAGGATAGAAATAGGAGGATCTTCACTAGTGGATAGCCTTGGAGTTTTGGATCCCACCCAAAACAGTTGCACTTGGAAAGCACATTCATTCAATGGGGTCATGTTGAAGGACAGTTTGCTTTATGGTACCAAGAGTTGGAGCATAGGGAACACACATGAGGTACAGATTGATGAGACTCCACCATATTGGAATAGTGGTGGCATAGTGAGAGATAGTTGCCATTTCATTTTCAATTCACACAAAGAAGAGATATCTTGGGATTCGGGCATTGTATTCCAAACTACATTGCTTCACAATGCTTGGACGGATATCCAAACAGTTCAGGAGCCACACAATGAACACATTTTGGGATTCACTTGGGACCCAAGAGTTGGCATGGAGTTTGGTATGGTTCATGGCAATGGAGTTCAATTGTCGCCTTGTGATTTCTTCATGAAGCATTGGGATCTCGAGGTTGCTTGTCTAGGATTGCATCACGGTATTCTTCAACAAAGCATGCTAGAGGAAAATGATGACACGGGAATCAGTATGATTGATGTAATGCTTCACGAGATGCTACAAAAGGGCAATAATGCCCGACAGAATGGTAGAGCAATGACTTTCAGATTGATATGGGATCCTGGTATACAAGTACGAATTGCTCGAGGACGAGCAATTTTCCGGACGGAAGGACTGTCATGTCCCCAATTTGGGGCCCTTTCCATCTGGCGGGAAAAATAAAGCATTTTTAAATGCTAATATAAAAATAATAATAAAATAATAAATTTTAATTATTGTTAAATAATATTTAAATTTAAATAAATCTGGGCCGACCTTTGAAGGCATGCAAATTAATAATGATTTCCTAGGCTGACGTCTCCTTGTAGCATCTATATATGGTGAACGTTGGGCATCTTGAAGAGCATCGAATGGTGACAAGGATTCTGGCCGCGTAGCGTGCTTGTTCCGGTAGGACGTAGTCTCTACCTGAGGTGTTCTTGTCTCTGTTCATTCACACGAACCGTCATTCTTCTAATCTACCAATTCCCTTCTCTTAATCACAGGTGACTCAAGCTCTGGCAAAGGCAAATTGTTGGTTTTTGGCAGCGTTGATCATTGTGACGGGGGAATCGTCGCTCAAGCTCTTACGCCATGATCCCACCGCCGATGGCTGCGTAGCTTCTGGGTCTCGCCATCTACGCCTGAGAGCCATTCACGCCACCTGAAGAATTGCGACACTAAGAATTGCATTTACTTATCATCGAGAGTGTTGAGAAGTGCGATCTTAATCGATCGGGAGGTCCTACAGCGTCACTCCTTCAGGAGATAATCATAGGAGCCAACAACGACACTCATGGGATATTTGAAGATCACGATCCCTGTTTCATGTAGTTTGATTTGTGCGCCTCGAACATCATTCCAAGTTTGTCATCTGTAGGACGAGCTAAATCTGGCGACTATCATTCTTCGGGTTTGAATGTCTATGACCATCATTGGTATTACCGCAAATATCTTCCAGATGAGGGTTGGGTCTGCATTGATAACAGAATAGTGGCCTATGAGATCTATGAGTCCTCACTATATGGGAGGAGAACTGTGAATGGCTCTCTATGTGCTCCAAATTCATTGTATTATCTATTGATTAATAACATCCAAAGAGTCTATTTGACCCAAGCTAAGAATATATGTTTTTCAGTATCAAATTTGTGCTGTGATATGCGTGTTATATTGTAGTCTGGTAAATTTTGTGCATAAGTATCTTTTTTATTCAAGGGGTAAACGCTTTTGACCGGAGCTATGAACCGGAATACATACATTCAACAATACCACCCCAATGGGGTTTGAACCTTGATGGCAAGAACAACAATGCCACCTTTAAACCATCACACCATGCCAATATTGGCATTGTGCATAAGTATCTTTCAGAAGTATCTGTGCAAACATTATATTCTGGAATAGAAACTGTGATAACAAGTTTGGTTCCAGCTTTCTTGGGAGTTTTAGACTTGGCGTCTTACATAGACAACCCTAAAAACAACATTGGAGGTTTAAGTATTAACTTTAGATTTATAACTATAGTATTTCAAAAAATATTTATTTATTTATTTATTACATTATAATTATTGACTTTTGAAATGTTTATTTGTAATTTTGCATAGATTATTAAATAGTTGATTAAGATTTAAAAAAATTATTTTTTAATACTAGTCAAATTACGATTTTGTCTTTTGTGTATCCTCTACTTCTACACTTTGTGCGACCTAAAGTATGAAAAACAAAAATGGAATCCTTGTTTGACAAAAGTTGAAGAACAAGGGTTCATATTTTTGTGTAACCTCTACTTCTCCACTTCATGCAACCTAAAGTAGAAAAACAAAATGAACATTTGTGTGTCTTGAGCCCACGCATAATTTAATGACATTATGACATGCATGGTAACCATAAATTTCATTTCTTGCAATGTAATTATGGGTTCGACTTCTCACAACATTAGTGATAAAGAGGGTCAACAAGAGCCTATGGGAGTTGAATCTAAGACTCTGAGTATAGATGTAGGGAGGGTGGGAGTTGAACCAACTAGTTTTATTGGCATTGAACCTTTTAATTGCCCTTCCAAGTTATTAGAATTTGCCAAGGGTCCCTTCAGTAAGAAGTCCCCTTTAAGACAATTTGCAACCAAGTTAAAAGCAAAATTGGGGGCACTAAGTTGTGGAGATATCATTTTTGTAAATTTGAATTTCAAGGCAACATTGCATGAGTTAATGCACACCTCCTTCATGTCTAAGTCAAAGGTGTGGATGTATGTTAGGAATTGTCACTCAAAAAAAGAGCTAAAATAATAGATTGTGAGGTTGTAGTGAAGACCAAACACTTGTACCTACTACTCTATCATCAAGGGGTCCTACTACTAGTACTAGGACTTCCCAAAAGCCATGACTAATTAGTTTTCCATCTAATTCAAGGGCAGTAGAGCCTAAGGGGAAATGAAGAATGACTACTAGTAGTGATGCTACAAACATGACAACAGAGTTGTTCAATGCACAAAATAAGGATGAGGCAGATGATGCCATTGGTAAATTCTTCTTTGCCAATGGCATTCCATTCTATGTGTCTCACTCTCTTTATTATTAAGAGGTCGTGGCAAAGATAATAAGAGCAAGACCATCATATGTGCCACCAAGGGAGACAAAATTGAAGACAACAATCTTGGATAAGAACTATTCCAAGATTTATATTCCAATGGAGAAAATGAAGGTAACCTAGGTCACTAGCAAATGCAGTATAGTAAAAGATGGGTGGATAGACATCCACTCACCATCATCATGGTCACATGTACACAAGGCCCTTACTTCTTTAGGGCTATCAATTGTTTAAGGCATTGCAAGGATGCTGATTTTAAGTTCCAAATCCTTAGAGATGTTAATGAAAAGATTCAGCCAAAGAATGTGGTTCAAGTAGTGACAAATGTAGCATATGTGTGCAGAGTTGTAGGGAAATTGATTGAGGTGGCCTACAAGCATATTTGGTGAACTACTTGTTGTGTGCATGCCATGAATACTACACTCAATGCCATGGGAAAAATTGGTTGGGTCAAAGAGGTAGTTAACAATGCTAGAGATGTACAAATGTCTATCTACAACCACCACACTTCACATGCACTCTTCAAGAGCTTCCCCAAGGAGGAGTTTTTGAATAATATAAAAACTAGATATGCATCCTACTTTATTCTCTTAGATAGGATGCTTGAGTTGCAAGAGGCATTGCAACTAATGGTCATGACAGCAGAGTGGAATCAGTGGCCCAATTCTAACTCAGAGCAATGAAGAAGGGTGAGGTCACAACGACAGAGTGGAATCGATGGCCCAATTCTAAGTCAGCGCAATGAAAAAGGGTGAAGGAGATGGTGAAGGGTAACATTTTTTGGGCAAATACAAGATACAATGTTGCCATCATTATTCTAGTTTTCAAAGTCATTAGAGATGAGGACATAAATGCACCTAGGATTGGAGAATGTATGAGTGCATTGACAATATGTTTGGCGGAATGAAGGCTATTGTACAAGAGAAAGACCTCACATTGGAGTTCTACAATAAACATAATCAGCCAGTCATTCATCACAAATGGAAGAAGTTCAACACACCCTTGCACATGGCCAGCTTTGCATTGAACCCAAAGTGGTGCATGCAAAGGCTTCGCAAAGTTACCTCTATAGAAGATGTTGAGGTCAAAGTGGGGTTAATAAAGGCTATTTAGAAAATGTATGATTTTACAAATGTCAACATCATTCATACTAAGTAAACAAAATTTGTCACTCTTAGGGTTTATCCAAAGCTGGATAGGGAGACTATGACACAAGAGGATCAAATTCTATGTTGGACTATGCATGGGACTAATTCTTTGACAACCACACTAGCCATTCATCTAATATCCCAAGTTTCTAGTTGTTTTATTGCTAAGAGGAACTAGTCTACTTATAGCTTCATCCACTACGTTAAGAGGAAAAGAATTACCTCTAAGAGGACAGAGAAGCTTGTAGTTGTACATAGCATCTTGCATCTCATGACTGCAACAAACTTACATACAAGGAGTGTCTAGTAGCCCAATGGGATGTAGAGCTAAAGGAACCAACCCAAGTTGATGATGATGTGGGACAAACAAGGATGGTTGGTATTGGTTTGGGGGAGCTTAACCTTGAGGAGTCTTGCAATTCGAGTGATGAGGAATTTGTAGCAAACTTTGGGGATGAATGATGATTAGAGGCACTGGGCCATTGGCCAATTGATTAGACTGCAGGAGTTAGTGATCCTCCCTATAATTGATTAGACTGCAGGAGTTAGTGATCCTCCCTATAACTTGCAATGTACTTGGTAAACCTTTTACCATGACTGGCGATGTTGGCACGACACGCCCTCTGGTACTACGGGAATGGAGGGACTGCACCTCGTGACCTCTTGCTTACAACAGGATGCTTAAGCCAATCAAGCCGGGGCCTCACCCCCAATTATATTTGAAGCTTGAATGTAAACATCATTTTAATTATAATATGAATATACTAATATTCAGTATTTTCATTGTTCAATGCAAAATGTTTTGAGTATTTCACAGTTTTGTTTGTTATTCCTTATAATTTTTTATAACTATTTTTTTAAGTACTATATATTTGCCTTGTCGTCCTCAAATCTAGGCCCTTGGTTCCCCCGTCCACCCCATCCTGAGACTCCATGGAGTATAGATGTAAATTAAAAACCAATTACATAAGATCTTAGATTAATCTCCTTGAATGTTAATGAGTGGAAAATGCAAATAAGTTGTACCAATGCTTCAAGATATCCGCAGAGATTAGGTAGCAACTTTGTTTGTGTTTAGGTATGGCTGAAGTGGCCGATGCAGTCAAAAAACCTGCAAAGGAAGGGAATAATCATGGAGGTACTAAGATTATTTATGAAATGCTGCCAGATAAGTTTTATGGTCTACAGATGCCTCCTGTTGTTCTACATGCTGCTCTCCAGAATTCTGTCTCATTGTTGTCTCGCTTGCAGCACATCTGGTGCTCCAATCACAGCTCATTTGATTTAAATGGTGATCAAGGAGAAGAATGAATAGCAGTCACAATGTGTGTCTGGAGTAATGAATTTGTGGAGGTGGCACAGATAATACAGGGAACTGAAGAGATTTACCAAAAAAAATTGCTCAAGGCACAGCCTAGGAGCATCCAGACCATGTCTGGGTAGAACTCAAGGAAACCCGAGCCAAGCACCCACTTAGATGAACCCAATAACTTAGGTATATATCCATTTAATCCGAAAAGAAATGCAACAACTAGAATACAAAGTATATATTGGAAGGATCTGATCTCCACTAATTGAAAGGTGTGGTTTAGAAGGTCAATATCTAGCTTAACATACAGAAATTACAGAATATACCTTTAAAATGGAAACAATAAATTCAAAGTTGTATTTTATTCTCACCAGTGAACTAGGGGTCCATTTTCTTGAAAAAACTTGTTTAATAAAAGCCTGCACTCAAAGACTTGGACCACCTGGATTGTTTGGTTTTTTTCTGGTTGGTTCTTTCAAGAGCAATAGATATTTATCAGCATCATGAAATGATGCCATTACAGCCCTCCACCTCTCCTAGTTCCCACCATAAAATGCATGTCGGTGTAATTGAGAGAAGCAAAAAGTAATATGGATATTATCCAGTCACCATTCTTCTTTGAGCATATCATAATATGTTATAGATAAGTTTAGATAAAATTTGGGGACAATGTGCCCATAGGCAGCATTAAAAAGCATTCTGATTCAAAAAGGAAAGCAGTCACCTTTCTTCTCTGTGCATGTCTCGTGTAGCATCTCATAGTTTCTACAACAGTGCACAAACCTTCTTCTTGATCATCAATACCAATTATGCCTATACTAAAGCAATGATCAAAAATATTCTTATATGCATATTCCTCTGGATTGGCACTTAGTTTAGTGTAATTTCAGAAACTAAGTGCAAAATAAGAACAAGAAGGCTACTAGACTCTAAAGTGACAAAGAAAAGGTTTTAAAGTACCAAAACCAACTGATTGTTTAGTAATAATATCACATTATTTGAAGGAAAGGATTAAAACATATGGATTAGAATCCTAAATTTTGTTCATCCTCAAGCATTTCAGGGCAAAGATAGATGGTGAGAAATGCTTGGTGACAGCAGTTAAATCATCTCCACAAAAAAGCATCTAAGTAAAGGATAAAGTAAAGGTGACAGAAAAGTAATGATAGTCAAAAATCACAATAGATTTTCTGGGCATCAATTTCCTTTAGACTGGGATTGAAATTTTGAACACTCTTCAACAAAAGTAATTGCCAAACAAGATTCTTCCTCATCAATTCCAGTTATTTTTAGCCATGCACTGAAGCTTCTCCCCTTCAGTTACTTTTAGAAAAATCATAAAGTAGTTTATAACTTTATCCCAAGTGTTAGGGAGGACTATATGTATGTGTGACAAAAAATTCTCCCAAGTTGTACGGTAATTTATATCAAGTGTAAAGTCAATAATTTAATTTATAGGCAATAAGAAAAGACAAGGATGCATGTGTGTGTCAGCTGACGTAGAATAGGTACGAGTTAATATGTGGTGGAATAAAAACTGAGCCAATTTGTATAAATTAACAAAATCACTATAATATTTTATGTTTCAGTCTTAAATACAATTATCCAAAATATGAATGCTGTCAACTTAATACTACAATCATCACCACCTATATGAAGTCAAATTAGCATTTTATGTGCAACTTTTAAAAGAAATGGACTAAAAATAAATGTCATTATCTTTGTTATGCTCAGGACCACCAATCATTACATGCAATGAATGACATAATGCCATCCTAGATATTGTTTCAAACTGATGCTTTAAAGAAATGAGAAAACACAGTTGGCACAATCACTATGCCTAAGAGAAATATAATTAAATTCACGCAATATAAGAAAAGTTTTCTTTGTTTGACTTATAGCTATTTATTACAGAGATTAAAAAAATTATTAAAAGCTCAATCAATAACATTGTTATCCAAATTAGTTACAAAATTATCTTATTGACTCTCAAAATCATCTATCATTGAAGCCCAAGTGGCTAGAACTATAAAGCAAATTACTTACACAGTGACATCATCGTCTACCATGATGCCTCTTCTGATGAGGCTTTCTCTTCCTGCGGGAGTCTTCTGAATCAGACTCAGAGGAACTATACCGTTGATGTCTCCTCTTCCCATGTTTTCTCCTCCTTCGCTCTTTTTCTGAGTCTGATTCAGAAGACGTCTCAGATGACTCAGTCTCACTGTTACTCGAAATTGACTTTGATGTATCTGTCTCAGAGTCTGAGTCTTCAGTAGAAATATCACTATCACTTGAACTTTCAGATGCTTCACTTGACTCAGTGTCACCCGTGTCATCTGAAGAATGTCCCTTTCTTTTATTTGTTTTTTTCTTCTTGCTCTTTCTTTTCCTCTCCACTTTTTCAGATGCTGGATTGTCAGACAAACCATGCTGCAAACCCAAGGCATTCTGAGGATTATCAGGATTGTCCAGTTCATAAGGAACTGACAATCTCATCTTAAGTTTGGGATTCTTAAGCTGCTGGGTCCGAGATGGACGAGAAATATATACTCTCTCATTCTTACATTCGTATGTCCAATGGCCAGGTTGAAAACATTTCTGGCAGCGTTGAGCAGCACCTCCAGATGGTGCAGTGGGCTTCAAATCCTTCCTGACACCCAATTTCACAGCCTTCTCAGTACTCATCAAATACATTTGGCGCTTTGCTTCCTTGCGCTCCTGCCATCGGCTGGGCCCTTCTTCCTTCTGTCCATATGCATTTACATTCCTTGCTGCTGCAGCTGCTGCTCGTTCAGCCTGGGCTCGGCTGAGACCCTTGGCCGCACTCAGTGCGGCAGCCTTTATCCGATCAGCTGCTGCTTGTGCAGTTTCTTCCTTCTTGCTAGACATTGTTTAGCAATCAGTGCAAAAAAGTAGTGCCCAGATATAAATGATACCAACTTTGCTATTTAAAGCCAAAATTCAGCAATTTGCCCCTGCAAGTGTAAAAATATTAAATTGAGTCAAAATTAACAGAGATATCTCAATGCATTTGAGCCAGAGTAAAAAAATCAGCAAAAAATCCCCTTGCTTGTGAAGCTAGATAAATGCTAAAATTCCTGCTGTTGTTTGCAATAGAATGTATAGAAACTAATTTGCATGTTACTTTGTACTTAAATATAAATTCTGAAAGCATACAAAAATATGAAGACAGAGATTGTCACTATTTTTAACAATGATAGCATAGTTCTAGAAACTGTAGATGCTTATCCTTTTACAAGGTTTGATAATGTTGCAGTTTTAAACCTAAATCAAAATTGCCAAAAGAAATTAAAAAAAATGTCAAAACACATGTTAAACATTAGAACTTTAAATAACACATACCCTTTGTAGTAAAATCTAGTTCCTATAGTTGTACTGTAATGATTCTAGAGGACGTTATTAGAACTTAACAAAGTTCAAGTCCCTCTCACCACAGTAAAACAGCCTATAGATCCAGTGGATATGTAACCATTATGGGGTAAATTTCACATTCACCCGAGCTTACAAACGCTAACAATGTAGTTCAGGCTTATCCTTCCCATTATTGAAGTCAGCCCTTAACCTCACCAAAACAAAATCTTGATTATGTAAACAATACAAAATATGAAAAAAAATATACCCAGCTTTTCCTGTTTTTCGCAAGATCATGACAGCCGGTTAGAAATACATCCAAATTCTAAGAACCCGTGTGTTTATCTTTTTCCAGAGCCGGATCTTCTCAGATTAACAAAAGAAAAGTACATTTTTTAACCTTTACTAATGTCACCGGAAGCAATTGTAAGGCCTGCAAAGGCAAAAAAAAATAATCCAAACCCAACTTATAGCTACCTAATTCCAGAAAAGATGGATGTCTATCTAGTTACAGAATTAAATCTTCCCTCATACACATCAAAAATAGTACACTTAACATGTTAAAAGAACCCATCTATTACAAAAAAGAGGTGAAAATACTAAGTTTCCATTACAACTGACGAAAAAAACATATCTAAACCACTAAATCCCACTAACCCTAGCTGCTGGTTTCCTTTCTAAATTAAACATTCTCAAATGACCAAGTTAACCAATAACAAATAACTGAACAATTACAAACAGGGGGAAAAACAAGGCTTACATTAAACCGTAAACAACTCAAAAATTATATTAAAAAAATCATAAATGAATAAAATCGCTCTGAAACACGCACAGACTTAAAATAGGGTAATCCTCGCAAACTATTTCGACAGGAGATTTTCAGAAAGCCTAGAGCGGTTCGTTCAGAACATACAGATCCACAAAAGATGCGGGGTTTCAGGGTTTTAGTACAAAAACGTTCTTAGAGACTTTGCTTTAATGCGGTTTTAGATAAAAAGAAAAATTATAGCGAACATCACCAGCGAAAAATATAATGGAAGGGAGATTTTAGCTTACCTTACTCGACCAGCAATGAGGCAACAAAGAACGATCCAGTAAAAATTCGGATACCTTAGATGTAAGAGCATTTAAAAATCAAAACTTCTCGCTCGCTATATATATGAGTACTTTTGATTAGCCGTCTTTGCACGTTCTCGGATTGTTCTGTGAACGCCTGGAATTCGATGGCGATACGGTCGTATTTATTCCTTTTCAATATTCCGGTCAATTACATAGAGATTTTAAATGTTCATACCTTGAGCAGTATGTTTGATTTAGAAAAAATTTAAAAAAGTGTTGATTACTTGATTAAAATACATAAGAGAAATGTAAGATCTAAAAGGAAAGGGAGCTCAAGTAGTAGTTAGATTGGTGGTTTGTTTGTTGAGACGTTTGGTCTCATGAACGTTATTAAAAGTCTTAATTCATTCAATGCACATTTAATCTATTTATTAATTAATTAAAAATCAGAATATAATATCGGGCGAGGGGTCACAGGGATACCCCCCCCCCTCTCTCTCTCTCTCTCTATATATATATATATATATCAATTAATTAATAAATATGATCAAACCTACATCTTGATGTGTAGATAAATATTGTCCACTAGAGAAATTCAAATATCTCCATGTGGAAGATGCATATTCTTTTTTAGAGAGTTCAAAGTGCATTTACAATATCATACATTAAACTTGAAACCTCTTTTAAGCAATTCTTCAAAAGAATTAGGAAGTATCTCTATAATGAGAGAGTTTTGGTAGAACGTCCAAAATAACTTTTAAGATGTCTAATTTGAAATTAAAGAATTTTTGCATATGAGCAAATTTTGTCAAAGGATTGTAGTTGTATATATGCCAATGATATTTTTACGTTGATAAGCATTCTTTTCATGAGGAGTATTAGATGAAATACATACATTGATGGTAGAGATTAAAAGGACTACCATCAAACAAATCTTTACCATATAATTTGCAATTATGTTCCAACAAGTTTTCAAGACGAGGATGACAAGGGATGAACGGATGCATTTTCGGGACAGATTTTTAAAAAGGTCATTTTTAAAGGGACTACTATTAAAAAATTAGGGAAATTTTTAAAATATAAGAAATTTCAAATATTCATATGATAACATTGGTAACACATTCATCATATACATTATAGAAATTTAGCACATAACATTAGAGTTCAATTAACAATTCACATAAAAGTTGACAAACAAATTAACAAAATTTAATCGTTTTCATCATCAATGTGCACATATTATGTAGAAAAATTACAATAAATGCTCAAATACTACAAGTTTAAACTACAAAATGATAAAAAGCATAAAAAATATGTCGCTACCCGTAATCAACATCTACTAATAGTGCATCAAAATTGGAGTCTATGTCTCATTCACTACCACTATAAGGAACTGTCTCATCCAATGGAACCCCAGTCAATCTGCCTTGTGTGTCTTCCTCATCAACTTGTGCAACATCTTTGTTGTCCACCTTGCATAATGTTATATTGTAATTTAAATTTTTTTATGATACACCTAGGGGATCTAGGGATGTGTGCATCATAAGGGATAGGCATTCTTGAGGCCACTTTATGTGTTGTGTGTAACATTAAAATAAATATTTAATGTGGGTTTGCACATTGGGGAAATATTTAATATTGGGAAAACTTAGTACCAAAAATTAAATGAGGGAGAAAATGTTTTTGTAAGCTCATGGTATTAGTCACATGGTTTATGTAATACCACTTGATGGTTGTGTGCAAGATTATGTTTATAAAAGCAAGCACATGTGTAGTTGTCTAAAGTTGGCTATTTTGGCTAAAGGGTTTGAGTGAGAGCATCTCTTGTAGGTTGCATATGTGAGTTTAAATCATGGCATGGAATGTGTAGTTACATGTTTGTTCACATGGAGTGCATGTAGAGAGCTTGATGTTTCAAGGGTATTCATGGAGATTCTAAAAATGTATTGTAATGATTTCATTCCCAAATAATACATGAGTGATGAATGTTTTTGGAGGCTGGGTTTTTCACTCTTGAGGGTTTTCTCAAGGTATATTTTGTGTCATCTTTGATGGTATGTTGTTTATTCTTTTGCATATGGATTTTGAATACTTGTTTGCATGATTTTCTCTATTCAGATTATGAGGAAATTGTCATAAATGGCTACAAATTTACTTTCATTTGGCATCAAAGTCATGGTTGTGGTTGGTATAACATTTGTATGAGAAAATTTGGTGTATAGTTGAATTGAAAGGGTTTTGTAAGAAAAAAATAGACATTGCAAGTTATGAGGATTTTGTGCATGTGTGTTTTGCAAATTTGAGGTTGCAAATCTATGGTTTTTTTATAGATTTGGGGTTATGAATCTAAGTTGGAAAAAGAGTTTTTTTTTTTGTGTTCACCATAAGGGTTTTGTAGAGGAAGTTTCATAGATGATCTTTTGGGATAAAACAAACCTTTTCATTGGATCTAAGAGGCACGAGAGATGAAGATTGATATAAAATTTGGTTTATTTTGGTCATTATGAAAAAAAAAGCAAAATTTTTTGAAAAAATAATTTCTTACACAATATTTTTAAAATAAAAAATATATATAATGAATTTGGAGGGAGTCAAAAAAACCTCCCCCCCCCTTTAGTGCCCCTAGCAAGTGTTGATATCTTGTTGTAGGGCCAGTGTATATGGCTACAAGCCCTAAGTGGTGGTGTTGACATGGCATGGCTTAGCTCCCTAGTTCAATGGGGAGCCAAAGCCACCCAACCCCCCTACAAGGAAAATAAATATAAAACCCATTTTAAAAATGAATTTGAGCCCACCACCCTCCCTTTGCCTACACATCACTTGGGCGCCACCTCCATTAGTGGGCCACCCAAGGGTCAACCTACAACCACCTCCATAGGCTTAAATGGGAAAAATTTTCAAATGGGCATAACTTTTATCTAAAATGTTGAATTTTCAATTTCTTATAGTTATTGGAAAGGTATTTCCAAGCATTATGTGGTGATATCAATGATTTTTCCATATTTTATTGTTTCGACAAAGAAATTATTGTTGGGAGTTGCATATTCTTTTTGAATTTGTAGAGGTTATATCTTGTGCATTCAAAGTCAAAATTTTGACTTCTTATAGCTGACAAAAAAATTGTTCAGAGCACTACATAGTGGATTCAATTTAGAGATGTTTTGATGTGATTTATTTGTTATTTCTATCTAATTTGTTTATGGGTTCTTATGAGTATGGTACTTTTTTTATTTAATGAAAAACCAAATTTGAGGTGATTTGGTGTTTTATTCATTAGATACTTACATGTGCAACTCTAATTTTCCTTATTTGATATGGTTATCAGAATATTGTTGAATTTTTATGCTGCATTGTGAGATCTATGAGTTGTGCAGTGTTGTAGGTTGTCTATAATTGCAGGTTGCATATATGAATTAGATGTGGGTTTTTTGTACCCATATATGTTTCAGTTGTGATTTAGATTATGATTTTTGGCTTGTTTTAGTCACATATTTCATTGGTTTGGATTTCATTATAAGTTGGAGAGATGTTGTTACCAAGTATAGTCATGATGTGGGACCTATCCTTATTGACTATTTGATGCAAACATATGTGACACACAGTGGGAGTTTGATGCTGGTAAATTTGGTGGTGATCATGGTGTCATGGATGTTCATCGCGCCTCAAATACTTTGAAATGAAATTATTGTTTATGTAGATGCATTGTTGATGGTGTTGGATTGATTCCTATTTTTTGTGGTGGTGTATCTTTATGTTTAAGGCTCGTGGTTTTAATTTTCCTTTAGGAACTCCTAGTGTTGTAGTTGAGCTCTTTTATTATGTGAGGGCCTTTGGTTGATCTTCAATTAGGAGATGGTTATCGTGATGTCATGGATAGCTTGGTTACATGTTTCAAACGGATCTTGTGACAGGTATGTTTTGATGGTATTATATCTTCTTGGCCATGGAGGATCTTCATTTAGGATATTTTTATCATGATGCCTAGAGAGCTTGGTTACATGATTAAATGGGAGCTTTGGAAGTGATGTGGATTTATCATTTGATGATGGATGAAATTCTGCAGTGGTTGTTGGTATCATGGAGGAGCTCTTGGATCCTATGGACACGAAAAAAGTGTCCCTTTTTGCTTGCTTGATATGGGAATAATTGATGAAAAATTGGACCTAATAAGGCCTTGACTTAGTGTTGTGAGGTTTTTTACACATCCACATTAGGTCTTGGGCCCTTGCAAACAAAATAAAATGCATTTATTAATGTCTTGTAAAGGTTTTATAAGGTGTTGTAACACATCTTCACACTTTTCTAGGACCATAATATCATAATTCACCTAAATAACCTTACCAAGACCTATTTCAAAGTGTTGTAAAGTCTTGTAACAAACTTTCACACTTTCCTAGGCTTTTCATCAATATTTACACCTTTCTTATGCTTTAAATGGCCCCTTTATACACTTACAAGCCTTACTTAAGTGTCTTGTTGAAGAAGAACCAGATAAACATTATTTAAATTATAATAATTCCTGACATCCACTTAAAAATGCCTAGGTGAATTAAGTCACCATTGGTGGCAAATTAGTCCCATTTGGCTCAAAAATCAAAATTAATTTAAAATTATTTTGGGTTTTTTATTCCTTAAGACCTAAGGTCGGCCTGTGATGAGGTATTTTCAAGAATTAGGGCATAATTGTGTATAAATATAGGGTTTTCCCTCTAATTTGACCTAATTAATTCATAACTCATCATCATTCATCCATCATTCATCATGTTCTCAAGTCAAGCAAGCTAGGGTTTTAGCATTCTAAATCATCAAGATAGCATTCTAAGGCATTCAAGGGTAGATTCTTTGTGTTTTGCTATAGAAAATCAAGATCAAACATCATGGAAACGTATTAAATCCATTGTTGCATGCTTCATTACATTCTCTCTTCATTTGGTTTAATTACCTAAAAAGGGGTTTGACCAAGGTAAACCCCCATGCCCTAACATCCAACATTTCTTCTTCTCTTTTTGTGTGTTTGTAGATTTAGGAACTTTGAGGGTTTGAAGATAATTGAAGGTTAGGTTGAAGAATTGTTCAATACTTCTCCTTGCTTGTAAAGCCAAAATATCAACAAAAATTCACTTTCAAGCCCGAAAATTAGAGTTTCAGAAGTGAACACCTATGAAGAACCGAAGTGCAGACCGAGGGCTTTCATTTCCACTTTTGAATTTTTAGAAATTCAAAAGTGGACTAAGTCACCAATAGTGGCGAATTAGTCCCACTGAATCTAGTTTTCATAATTTTTGGTAGATTTGGATACCATTTAGCTAAAATGGGCTCTAGAGCAGTTTCCTTGATATGGGACTAAGTCGCCCAGCTTGGCGTAAGTGTCCTAGTTGGCTCAAAAGTCAGATTTTTCAGAATTTCAGAGGTCTCTACAATCCCCATTCTACTCTTCATCAGTTTCCAAGTGCACAATTTCATTTTAATATCTTTATTTTGTTCTATATTGCATTTATTTCATTATTTTGCATATCACAGTGTGTTTTCCAACACTTTGCATTTCTTAGGATTAGCATCAATAAGTCATATTTCTTTCAATTTGTTGCATTAGTACATCATAATTAGATACATTACACCCATTTTACATTAATATTGAGTGTTTACATTTGCATTTTGGACCCCATTCAATCCCCCTTTCTCCTTTTAGGTGAAAAACCCTAGGAGCAAAGCATTGTGTGGGCAATCCAAAATCATTGTCCACATTTTGGTGAACCTGACATGAATGACCATGAATTCTATGATATGCACAAAGTGAAGTATTATAATAACATTTCTTTCGAGTTCATGGAGGGAGATATATCAAGTGATCTTGGAGGAGTCTCAACAAGATACCTACTTGATCAATGATAGAAGGTGGTCTTGTAGGTTGCGACAAAGATATCTCTTGCTAAGATGTACAAAATGTCATATCTAACAAGACTCTATAGGTTGCAATATTTTGTTTTCTCCTTTATAGGAGGGTGTAAAATCTAACGAATTCAATTCATGAGTGTTTTGCGAGATGGCATTGACATTAAGTGAAGAGTTCATTGTTTGTTTCATGTTGTGCAAAGGATGGCTTTCAAGACCACTAGTTTCGATCAGTTTAGGATGCTTTACAATTAAAGTTAAATTAGAAGAATGTTGTGTGAGAGTGTTGATTTTGGTGAACATTGACACTCACATTTCATTGTGTGATTTCTTTCTTCTTGCGATGTGTCCTTTTCTTGGTGGTGTCATTAGGCTTGATTCCCTCCAAAAGTGTGATACTTCTTTGACATATCCTCTCTTGGAGACGTTGGGCACAATGTCTCCTAAGATGAGACCTTGCATGAACTAAGCAAAATCCCTTTGAACATTCCTTGCACTATTTTACCATTTATAACAATTGTTATATGCCCACCTTGCATAACACAACTTGCATGCCTATGGTACCATCCTGCTTGTCTATGAGTGTCAAGTATATGAAGTTTTTCTTACCTCATAGAGCTCAAAAATAACTTTCATTATGGCACCTTATTAAAGTTATCAGGAGGTATAACTTTAGTATGGTTGAGCGGGAAGCCCATTCTGAGGCACGACTTTCCCTATAGCCATCTTTTGGGATTTCTCACCCTAGGGACAACCAAAAATTTTGTGGCCCTTGAGTATACTTAGGACTTCTCACCTGACGAACAACCAAGAATTCCATAACCTCAAAGTGAGTATACATTTTTGGACAAACAACCTAAATTTGATCCACAACGTGCTGGACAAATGGTCGAAGCTTGATCCACCTTTTCATTTTCATCTTTTCTTGCCATTGCATGATCGTGTATCTTGTTTTGCTACAAAACATTCACCTTGTGCATGTCCTTTTGTACTCATGTTGGGTTGATTTAGGATCTTGTATCTTGGGGGCTTGATCGCCTTCTTGATCTTTGTTATCCTCGACCATCCGCATTGGTACGATTGGACCCCCTCTTGAATGTCTACTTTAGTGTGAGTTTGAAGCAAGTTCATCCTCTCACTAAATTGGGTGCTAACTGTGGACATGGAAAAAGTATCCCTTTTTGCTTGCTTGATATGGGAATAATTGTTGACAAATTGGACCTAATAAGGCCTTGACTTGGTGTTGTGAGGTGTTTTACACATCCACATTAGGTCTTGGGCCCTTGCAAATAGAATAAAATGCATTTATTGATGTCTTGTAGATGTGTTGTAAGGTGATGTAACACATCTTCACACTTTTCTAGGACCATAATATCATAATTCACCTAAATAACCTTACCAAGACCTATTTCAAAGTGTTGTAAAGTCTTGTAACAAAATTTCACACTTTCCTAGGCTTGCCATCAATATTTGCACCTTTCTTATGCTTTAAATGGCCCCTTTATACAGTTACAAGCCTTACTTAAGTGTCTTGTTGAAGAAGAACGCGATAAACATTATTTAAATTATCACAATTCCCGATATCACTTAAAAATTCCCAAGTGGACTAAGTCACCATTGGTGGCGACTTAGTCCCATTTGGCTCAAAAATCAAAATTAATTTAAAATTATTTTGAGTTTTTATTCCTTAAGACCTAAGGTCGGCCTGTGATGAGGTATTTTCAGCAATTAGGGCATAATTGTGTATAAATATAGGGTTTTCCCTCTCATTTGACCTAATTAATTCATAACTCATCATCATTCATTCATCCATCATTCATCATGTTCTCAAGTCAAGCAAGCTAGGGTTTTAGCATTCTAAGTCATCAAGATAGCATTCTAAGGCATTCAAGGATAGATTCTTCATGTTTTGTTGTAGAAATTAAAGATCAAACATCATGGCAAGGTATTAACTCCATTGTTGCATACTTCATTACATTCTTTCTTCATTTTGTTTAATTACTTAAAAAGGGGTTTGACCAAGGCAAACCCCCATGCCCTAACATCCAACATTTCTTCTTCTCTTTTAGTGTGTTTGCAAATTTAGGAACTTTGAGGATTTGAAGATCATTGAAGGTTAGGTTGAAGAATTGTTTAAAACTTCTCCTTGCTTGTAAAGCCAAAATATCAACAAAAAGTCACTTTCAAGCCCGAAAATCAGAGTTTCAGAAGCGGACACCTGTGAAGAATCGAAGTGCAAACCAAGGGCTTCCGTTTCCACTTTTGAATTTTTAGAAATTTAGAAGTGGACTAAGTTGCTAATAGTAGCGACTTAGTCCCATTGAACCTATTTTTCAGAAATTTTGGTAGATTTGGATACCCATTTGGCTAAAATGGGCTCCGAAGTAGTTTCCCTAATCTAGGACTAAGTCACCCAACTTGGTGTAAGTGTCCCAGTTGACTCAAAAGTTAGATTTTTTATAATTTCAGAGGTATTTGCAATCTCCATTCTGCTCCTTATCAATTTCTAGGTGCAAAATTTTAGTTTAATATCTTTATTTTGTTCTTTATTGCATTTATTTCATTATTCTACATATCACAATGTGTTTTCCAACACTTTGCATTTCTTAGGATTAGTATTAATAAGTCATCTTTCTTTTAATTTATTGCATTAGTACATCATAATTAGATACATTACATTCCTTTTACATTAATCTTGAGTGTTTATATTTGCATTGTGGACCCCATTCAATCCCCCTTTCTCCTTTTAGGTGAAAAACCCTAGAAGGAGCAAAGCATTATGTGGGCAATCCAAAATCATTGTCCACATTTTGGTGAACCTGACATCATGGATGACCATGAATTCTATGATATGCACAAAGTGAAGTCTTGTAATAACATTTCTTTCAAGTTCGTGGAGGGAGAGATATCAAGTGATCTTGGAGGAGTCTCGATAAGATACCCGCTTGATCAATGATAGAAGGTGGTCTTGTAGGTTGCGACAAAGATATCTCTTGTCGAGATGTACAAAATGTCATGTTTACACAAGACTCTATAGGTTGCAATATTTTTTTCTCTCCTTTATAGGAGGGTGTAAAATCTAACGAATTCAATTCATGAGCATTTTGCGAGATGACATTAACATTAAGTGAAGAGTTCGTTGTTTGTTTCATGTTGTGTAAAGGATGGCTTTCAAGGCCACTAGTTTCGATCATTTCAAGATGCTTTACAATTAAAGTTGAATTAGAAGAATGTTGTGTGAGAGTGTTGATTTTGGTGAACATCGACACTCACATTTCATTGTGCAATTTCTTTCTTCTTGTGATGTGTCCTTTTCTTGGTGGTGTCATTAGGCGTGATTCCCTCCAAGAGTGTGATACTTCTTTGACACATCCTCTCTTGGAGACGTTAGGCACAATGTCCCCTAAGATGAGACCTTGCATGAACTAAGCAAAATCCTTTTGAACGTTCCTTGCACTATTTTACCATTTATAACAAATATTATATGGCCACCTTGCATAACACAGCTTGCATGCCTGTGGTACCATCCTATTTGTCTACGAGTGTCAAGTATACAAAGTTTTTCTTATCTCGTAGATCTCAAAAATCACTTTCATTGTGGCACCTTATTAAATTTATCAGGAGGTATAACTTTAGTATGGTTGAGCAAGAAGCCCATTCTGAGGCATAACTTTCCCCATAGCCATCTTTTGGGATTTCTCACACCATAGAAAACCAAAAGTTCTGTGGCCCCAGAGTGAGTATACTTAGGACTTCTAACCCGACGGACAACCAAGAATTATGTTGCCTCATAGTGAGTATGCATTTTTGGAAAAAAACAACTAGATCTGATCCATAATGTGTTGGACAAATGGTCGAAGCTTGATCCACCTTTTCATTTTCATCTTTTCTTCCTAGTTCTTGCCATTGCATGATCATGTATCTTGTTTTGCAGCAAAACATTCACCTTGTGCATGTCCTTTTGTGCTCATGTGGGGTTGACATAGGATCTTGGATCCTGGGGGCTTGACCGCTTTCTTGATCTTTGTTATCCTCAACCATCTGCATTAGTACGATTGGAACCCCTCTTGAATGTCTACTTTAGTGTGAGTTTGAAGCAAGTTCATCCTCTCACTAAAGTGGGGGCTAATTGTGGACACGAAAAAAGTATCCCTTTTTTCTTGCTTGATATGGGAATAATTGATGACAAATTGGACCTAATAAGGCCTTGACTTGGTGTTGTGAGGTGTTTTACAAATCCACATTAGGTCTTGGGCCCTTGCAAATAGAATAAAATGTATTTATTGATGTCTTGTAAAGGTGTTGTAAGGTGTTGTAACACATCTTCACACTTTTCTAGGACCATAATATCATAATTCACCTAAATAACCTTACCAAGACATATTTCAAAGTTTTAAAAAGTCTTGTAACAAACTTTCACACTTTCCTAGACTTGTCATCAATATTTACACCTTTCTTATTCTTTAAATGGCCCCTTTATACTCCTACAGGCCTTACTTAAGTATCTTGTTGAAGAAGACCCTGATAAACATTATTTAAATTATCACAATTCTTGTCATCCACTAAAATATGCCCAAGTGGACTAAGTCACCATTGGTGGCGACTTAGTCCCATTTGGCTCAAGAAACAAAATATTTAAAATTCTTTCGGGTTTTTATTCCTTAAGACCTAAGGTCGACTTGTGATGAGGTATTTTCAAGAATTAGGGCATAATTTTACATAAATATAGGGTTTTCCCTCTCATTTGACCTAATTAATTCATAACTCATCATCATTCATCCATCATTCATCATGTTCTCAAGTCAAGCAAGCTAGGGTTTTAGCATTCTAAGTCATCAAGATAGCATTCTAAGGCATTCGAGGGCAGATTCTTCATGTTTTGCTGCAGAAATTCAAGATCAAACATCATGGCAAGGTATTAACTCCATTGTTGCATGCTTCATTACATTCTCTCTTCATTTGGTTTAATTACCTAAAAAGGGGTTTGACCAAGGCAAACCCCCATGCCCTAACAT
Source organism: Sequoia sempervirens (assembly GCA_007258455.2). Taxonomy (NCBI): domain Eukaryota; kingdom Viridiplantae; phylum Streptophyta; class Pinopsida; order Cupressales; family Cupressaceae; genus Sequoia; species Sequoia sempervirens. The sequence continues at coordinate 984,355,835 of VDFB02281492.1, forward strand.
CCAACATTTCTTCTTCTCTTTTTGTGTGTTTGCAGATTTAGGAATTTTGAGAGTTTGAAGATCATTGAAGGTTAGGTTGAAGAATTTTTGAAGACTTCTCCTTGCTTGTAAAGCCAAAATATCAACAAAAAGTCACATTCAGGCCCAAAAATCAGAGTTTTAGTAGCAAACACCTATGAAGAACTGAAGTGCAGACTGAGGGCTTCCGTTTCCACTTTCGACTTTTCAAAAATTCAGAAGTGGACTAAGTTGCCAATAGTGGCGACTTAGTCCCACTAAACTTTTTTTTCAATTTTTTTTGTAGATTTGGATACCCATTTGGTTGAAACAAGCTCCGGAGCAGTTTCCCCGATCTGGGACTAAGTTGCCCAACTTGGCATTAAGTGTCCGAGTTGGTGCAAAAGTCAAAATTTTTAGAATTTCAGAGGTCTCTGCAATCTCCATTCTACTCTTCATCAGTTTTGAGGTGCACAGTTTTAGTTTAATATCTTTCTTTTGTTCTTTATTGCATTTATTTCATTATTCTACATATCACAATGTGTTTTCCAGCACTTTGCATTTCTTAGGATTAGCATCAATAAGTCATCTTTCTTTCAATTTATTGCATTAGTACATCATAATTAGATACATTATATACCTTTTACATTAATTTTGAGTGTTGACATTTGCATTTTGGACCGCATTCAATCCCCCTTTCTCCTTTTAGGTGAAAAACACTAGAAGGAGCAAAGCATTATGTGGGCAATCCAAAATCATTGTCCATATTTTGGTGAACCCGACATGAATGACCATGAATTCTATGATATGTACAAAATGAAGTCTTGTAATAGCATTTCTTTCGAGTTCATGGAGGGAGATATATCAAGTGATCTTGGAGGAGTCTCAACAAGATACCTACTTGATCAATGATAGAAGGTGGTCTTGTAGGTTGCTACAAAGATATCTCTTGCTGAGATGTACAAAATGTCATATCTACACAAGGCTCTATATGTTGCAAGATTTTGTTCTCTCCTTTATAGGAGGGTGTAAAATCTAACGAATTCAATTCATGAGTGTTTTGTGAGATGACATTGACATTAAGTGAAGAGTTCGTTGTTTGTTTCATGTTGTGTAAAGGATGGCTTTCAAGGCCACTAGTGTCGATCAGTTCAGGTTGCTTTACAATTAAATTTGAATTAGAAGAATGTTGTGTGAGAGTGTTGATTTTGGTGAACATCAACACTCACATTTCATTATGTGATTTCTTTCTTCTTGCAATGCATCATTTTCTTGGTGGTTTCATTGGGCTTGATTCCCTCCAAGAGTGTGATAGTTCTCTGACACATCCTCTCTTGGAGACGTTAGGCACAATGTCCCTTAAGACGAGACCTTGCATGAACTTAGAAAAATCCCTTTGAACATTCCTTGCACTATTTTACCATTTATAACAATTGTTATATGGCTACCTTACATAACATAGCTTGCATGCGTGTGGTACCATCATGTTTGTCTATGAGTGTCAAGTATACGAAGTTTTTCTTACCTCATAAAGCTCAAAAATCCCTTTCATTATGGCACCTTATTAAAGTTATTAGGACGTATAACTTTAGTATGGTTGAGTAGGAAGCCCATTCTGAGGCACAACTTTCCCCATAGCCACCTTTTGGGATTTCTCACCCTAGGGACAACCAAAAGTTTCATGGCCCCAAAGTGAGTATACTTAGGACTTCTCAACTGACAAACAACCAAGAATTTTGTCACCTCAAAGTGAGTATGCATTTTTGGACAAACATCCTAAATCTGATCCACAACGTGTTGGACAAACGGTCGAAGCTTGATCCACCTTTTCATTTTCATCTTTTCTTCCTAGTTCTTGCCATTGCATGATCGCATATCTTGTTTTTTTGCAAAACATTCACCTTGTGCATGTCCTTTTGTACTCATGTGGGGTTGACTTCGGATCTTGGATCTTGGGGCTTGATCGCTTTCTTGATCTTTGTTGTCCTCAACCAATTGTATTGGTACGATTGGACCCCCTCTTGAATGTCTACTTTAGTGTGAGTTTGAAGCAAGTTCATCCTCTCACTAAAGTGGGGGCTAACTATGGACACGAAAAAAGTATCCTTTTTGAGATCTTGATATGGGAATAATTGATGAAAAATTGGACCTAATAAGGCCTTGACTTGGTGTTGTGAGGTGTTTTACACATCCACATTAGGTATTGGGCCCTTGCCCTTGCAAACAGAATAAAATGCATTTATTGATGTCTTGTAAAGGTGTTGTAAGGTGTTGTAACACATCTTCACACTTTTCTAGGACCATAATATCACAATTCACCTAAATAACCTTACCAAGACCTATTTAAAAGTGTTGTCAAGTCTTGTAACAAACTTTCACACTTTCCTAGGCTTGTCATCAATATTTACACCTTTCTTATGCTTTAAATGTCCCCCTTTATACACTTACAAGCCTTACTTAAGTGTCTTGTTGAAGAAGAACCCAATAAACATTATTTAAATTATCACAATTCCTGACATTCATTAAAAATTCCCAAGTGGAATAAGCTGCTATTGGTGGCGACTTAGTCCCATTTTGCTCAAAAATCAAAATATTTAAAATTCTTTTGGGTTTTTATTCCTTAAGACCTAAGGTCGGCCTGTGATGAGGTATTTTCGGGAATTAGGGCATAATTGTGTATAAATATAGGGTTTTCCCTCTCATTTGACCTAATTAATTCATAACTCATCATCATTCATCCATCATTTATCATGTTCTCAAGTCAAGCAAGCTAGGGTTTTAGCATTATAAGTCATCAAGATAGATTCGAGGGAAAATTCTTCATGTTTTGTTGTAGAAATTCAAGATCAAATATCATGGAAAGGAATTAACTCCATTGTTGCATGCTCCATTACATTCTTTCTTCATTTTGTTTAATTACCTAAAAAGGTGTTTGACCAAGGCAAACCCCCATACCCTAACATCCAACATTTCTTCTTCTCTTTTTGTGTGTTTGTAGATTTAGGAACTTTGAGGGTTTGAAGATAATTGAAGGTTAGGTTGAAGAATTTTTGAAGACTTCTCCTTGCTTGTAAAGCCAAAATATCAACAAAAAGTCACTTTTAGGCTCGAAAATTAGAGTTTCAGAAGCGAACACCTATGAAGAACCAAAGTGGAGACCATGGGATTTCGTTTCCACTTTCAAATTTTTAGAAATTTAGAAGTGGAATAAGTCACTAATAGTGGCGACTTAGTCCCAATGAACCTGTTTTTCATAATTTTTTGTAGATTTGGATACCTATTTGGCTGAAACGGGCTCTAAAGTAGTTTCCCCGATCTGGGACTAAGTCACCCTGCTTGGCATAAGTGTCCCAGTTGGCTCAAAAGTCAGATTTGTCAGAATTTCAGAGGTCTCTACAATCTCCATTCTTCTCTTCATCAGTTTCTAGGTGCACAATTTCAGTATAATATCTTTATTTTGTTCTTTGCATTTATTTCATTATTCTACATATCACAATGTGTTTTCTAGCACTTTGCATTTCTTAGGATTAGCATCAATAAGTCACCTTTATTTCAATTTATTACATTAGTACATCATAATTAGATACATTATGTCCCTTTTACATTAATCTTGAGAGTTGACATTTGCATTTTAGACCCCATTCAATCCCCCTTTCTCCTTTTAGGTGAAAAACCCTAGAAGGAGCAAAGCAGTGTGTGGGAAATCCAAAATCATTGTCCACAGATCCTATTTTTATGTAATGAGGGTTAATTGACATCTTGGGATTCATTGATAGGAGATGATTATCTTTATGTTATTTAGATATGTTGACATCCCGGTACCATGGAGGACTCTTGGAGTCTTTGGTTGAGATGTTGGTTATGATTTGTCATTTCGCATGTGATCCTTGTTTTTATAAGATGGTTTTTTTATTGTTTCATGCTAGAATCTTGATTGTACATTAGAGATTTTTTATTATATAAGTGTTATTAATCTCATGATATGTTCACTTGGAGCATGTGCTCTTCTTTTCAAGAGATGTTTGATCATGGAGTCATGGATATTTCTTAATCCTCGAGGTTAGAGATTTGACAATGGTCTTATTGGTTTCTTGGTATCGAGTACATTGGGCATGTGCTTGGGAGCTTCATGAGAGTGTGGTCTCACATTTGGAGCTTGGCATGGATTGATTGGTTATAGGTACTCATGGATACTTGGAGACTTGGGTGAGGCTAGGATATATCTTATTGCTTAGATAGATGTGTTGAGATTATTACTCTTTGATGAGGTTTAAATATTAAAATTGAGGAGCCTACACTTGTATATGGATGTGAGCTTATGATGGACTATAGAGGAGATTGTTCTTAGAGCGATTCTTGATGATTTTGTTATCTTGGAGGACCATTCTCATTCCCTACTCTTGGTCTACTCAATAGATAGTCATTTGAGAGGTATTTTCCCATTCTTGTTTTTAAATGTATTATGTTTTATTCTTTTTCTTCTCATGTATATGGATCTTGGGCTATGGTTAGACTACTTCTAGAGGATTCATTTGAGGAGTTTTGGCATGCTTATCTCGTTTTATATATGAGTTTATTTACGATTTCATCCATTGTTGAGGAGTTTAGGAGATGGTATTGGGATCATTCCCTTGGCTTGGGAATGGATTATGGGTTTGATCTTCCTTTGGTTTGAGATACGTACATCTTGGTTATGGTTAGATGTATATAATGCTTATCTCTTTGGGGTTTTATGAAGGATACCATACTTGTCACATCTAGAGCATTTAGAGGTGTGTGTAGAAGGACATGCTACATTATTTAATTTGCAAGTTCTATTATAGATCTTGTTCTTCTTCTTGGATGTTTTATTTTCACATGACATTGGAGTTGAGATTTATGTGGAGCTATGGTGGTTACTATTTTTGTGGTCATATGTTGTTCGTTGTTCTTTGATGATAACATGGAGGTTTCGTGATCTCTTTCTTTTGTTGAGTGTGGAGAACTTGAGAGAGTTATGAAGATTAGTGGTGAGAGTTGTATTGCAATATATTTTTTTGCAAATTTTGTATACCTTTGTGGATGTTACTTGGTACTACATGATTCTGATTATACTTTCTATGTGATGCTATTGGTGGATATTTGGATCCCTTGATTACTTTTAGATTTGGCATTACCCATGTAGTGAGAGTTCTAGGATGTGTGTGTTCTTCATTGACAAGTTTGATGCATGGAGCTTGTGACTGTGAATGGGGTTGGATATGTTGACGGCATGAGGTTTTCTTGATATGATGTGTATACCTTGGTTTTGAGGTATGTTTAGTTGGATGTGTTGGAAACTATTGTGGTTGCTATTTCAGCTATGGTGATTATTTCTTGATAGTTATTGATACATATTTGTTGCCATTAGATTTAGTGTGTGTGTTTGGATATTAGTCTGAGGCAAGAGATATGCTCTTGTGTGATAGTTAGTGTGACATCTCTTTGGATGGGATCTTATCTTTTTTGAATTGGAATGATGGAGGATGAGAGGATTCATGTTTGAGATGGAGCTCACCTTGATTCTTGTTGTGGGTATCTTGATGGAGCACATTGATTCCTTATGTAGTGTGGGAAATTGTATACTTTAAAATTTCACACTTTGTTTGGGTCCCTTAATTAATTGGACTTAATTAAGCTTCTAATTTGCAAAATTATACATTCTAAAGTCTTATTTTTCCTACTTTCCAAAAGGGAAGCCTATATTTAATTATTGCAATTAATATTTTAATCACCCTAAAATGAATGTGTCTTGGAATTTTGGGTGAATGGGTCATCCTTAGGTCCTAGGCCCCAAATTTTAATGTTTTTGGTAGTATTTTAATGATTCAAATTTTATATGCAATTGTTAGATTTTGGAATCTAATTTTTGGGAAATTAGATAAACACCTATAAATACATAGTATTTTTATCAATTCAACATCAACAAGTGAGAGTTGAACTTTATAACAACAAACATTATTTTCAAGAGCATTCAAGAGTAAGTTTTTCAGTCATTTGTTGCAACATTCAAGATCCTTTCATCATGTTCAAGCTTATGTGTGTTCATGTCATCTTGTGAAGGCTAATATGCATTGTTGATCCTAAAGCATCCAAGCATTCAAGTATCCAACAAATCAAGCAAAGCAAGATCTGATTTCTTGGAGTGATGTGTTTGAATTCAATCGTCTAAGGGAATCCATTAAAGGTTTGGTGAGTTGGAGCAAGAAAGTGTCCATTCATCATTCCTTCCTTTTATCAATTGTCATTATCTTTCTATCAAGTTTTAATTACCAAACATGGGGTTTGACTATTTGGAAAACCCCCATTCAAACAAACAATTTTTACTCTCTTTGTATGTGCATATTACAAGTGAAAGAAGGATTGAAAGAATCTCAAAGAGTAATTGTGTAGCATTGCATAAGTTTTCACCATTATTGTCATGCCATGAGAATTTAATTATAGATTTTATTTCTGAATTTCCAATAGTGGGACCTGTGCCAAACAGAAGCCAAGATTCAACATTAGAGGACTGTCAAAACTTATTCCAGGGATACACTATCCAAGACCCATTCACCCTAGGGTGAACTTGTCCTTCAATAGTGCTCAAAACCAATTTTTAATGCCAGGAACATGTGTCCAAACCCTTCTCAGATTTGCTTGCAAACTGTGATTTTAGTTTTTGCATCTTTGGGATCTTGCATTTTATCATCTAGGACTTATTATTCATTAGGTTTAGTTGCATAAAATCATTTCCATTTAATTCCAAATACAACTTTCCTATGAAACCAAAGATTCAGGTATGATTGGCTCACGTTAGGGTTGAAATTCAATCTCTACACCTTGCAATCTCTTAGTTTCAATGAAATTTGGGAAGAGGGACACCATTATTTCCTAAGTTCTTTATATGAAGGACCTATGACACCCCATTTTAATCATCCCATTTTCCCAACATTTCATTTGGTGAACCTAATATTTGTACATCATCTTTTTTGATTTGAAGATCATTAAAAACCTAGATCTAGGTTTTGCATTGCATTTAGGGTTACAAATTGCATAATTGTATCATTCAAATTCATAAAAAATACTAAAATTGCATACATTCTATATAGTGGATTGCATAAAAGTGTGTTTCGGTCACTTAGATCAAAATTACATCAAAAATTGCATTTCAAAAGTTGTCATTTTGCTCATACATTGTCACAAAATTGCATTTCCATTTCATCTTAACTTTTGTAAATTATGTCACTAAAGAATCTATTTATAGTTACGAACTGTGAGCTTAAATATCAAATTAAACACTTACAATTTTATTTCTTAGACCCCTATCCAAGGACTCATTTGCACTAGGGCGAACCTATCCTTGTACAAGCAATTTTCTAAATTTCTGCATATTTATCAGTATCTGTTTACTTTACTTTTTTGTACCTGCATATCTTGTAGACATGGAAAATGTACTGATTTATCTTATACACCTGATCTTGATTACTAACACTGCTTCGTCCTCAATCATCTCCTTTGCTAGTCATTTAATTAAATAATCTTTATTTAATTAAATTCGTCATATTTCATCTCTTAATTAAATAATCATTTTTTATCTAATTAAGTCATCATCTCTTGTTAATTAAATAAATCATTTTATTTAATTAGCTTCTATAGTCTCTCTTAAATTAAATAATTCATTTTATTTAATTAAATCTCTAAAGTAATTCTATTAAATTAAATAAATTAATCTTTATTTGATTTAATCTAACATCATCCCCCTTTAATTAAATAAGTCAAAATCTTTATTTAATTAAGTCAAAATCATATTCCTCTCATTTTGATTTAAATTAATCCAAAAGTCTAAGTCAAAATTGTCACATCAACTAATCTCTCTTTGAATTAATCAAACCTTGATTAATTCTAATCTTAATCACTCTAATCCTCTAGATTTTGCAACTTGCACAATAAATCGTTTCTTTTGATCTATTAAATCTTCTAATTTCTCTCAACATGGCATCAAAAGGGAATATTCTTCCAAATTTGAAAAATCCCTCCAAAGGGATTTGTCCTTCCAACAAGGCATTCAATACCTCTTACACGTCCTTGTGCATTGAGCCAAGTGACATTTAATTCATTCCTTTCTCCCTCCAACATGTCATTTCATAAATTTGAAATTCCACCTAATATCATTCATTGGCACATTCATCAAAATGTGCTCAACCTTCATCCTCTCACATCTTTACAAGTGGCATTTGACCATTGGTTGATGATTAATCCCACATTCATCCCTTTTGCTCATTCTTCCATCTTGTTCTTCTATAAATAGAAGGCCCTTTCACTCATTTTTGATCCACAACTTCATGCAAAGATATTATCTTGAGATTTTGAATTTGCTTATCCATTTGCTCATCCATTTTCATCAATTTTTAGAGTTTTATAGCTAGGTTATGCAGGAATTTCACCAAGGATCATCAAATCTTCATTAAGGCATCATTCAAGCTTACAAGGGATTGGGAAAGGGCCATTTTTCACATCAAAATGGCACCAATTTCCCCATAGGATTAAGAGTTTTCTTGCATTAGATAGGATTTGAAATCTTTTTATTTGTGTTCATCATTCCATTTCTTATTTTGTGCATTTCAAATGAATTCTACGGGGAATGTTGATTTAACTTGCATATAGAACTAATATTGTGTTGTTTGATTGTATTTGTGTAGGTTTAACATCACCATTCACATTTTGGTGCTAGAGGGAGGGCGGATTTGAAGAAATTTAACACATTTTTTGAAAAATTTTGTTGTTTTTGAATCTACAGGAAAAGTATGCCACTGACAGAGAAACTGCACTGCTACTAGCCCAACGGTGCCATATAGGGCCGCTAGCAAACTCCAAACTATGACATTGTGTTCTTCCTGCCCATAAATTTGAATTTCAAATTGTGAAGATGGGCATTTTTCTGTCGACTGGTCAATCCAAATTTCAAACTGCACTGCTGGTCAAAACAATGTTGCAATCGCGCTCACTGGTTTTGTTGCAATCTGTTGCTGTCAATCCTAGCAGCTCCATACAACGCCGCAAACTTCTTCAAACTGCGTTGCCTCTACATACTGCGCCGCCGGAGTTGGGTAAAAGTCATTTTTTAGATTAATTTCAACATGTGCTTTTTCATTTTGGTTTCTTTTGGCTACTAACTGGTTTTTGGCCTTTGTTTCTGTAAGTTTTAACCAGTTTTGTAGGTTGGATTGATCGAAAGTGAAGGAAACAAGGACAAAGACTTCTATGGCATCATCATTTAATTGCATCAAGTGTTTTTAAACACTTTGGAAGAACTTATAATTCCATTCTAAAGGATTTGTCATCTTTCAAGCTTTAGGACTAACTAATTTTCAATTTGGGTTTAAAAAGAGAAAAATAAAGGGATTAAAAAGAAATTTAGCAACTTACTACATTTTGTTTTGGGCTTAACAATTGAACAAGAAAATGTCACATTTCAATTTTTGTGCTTAAAAATAATCCATTTTTGCTTTGAAGGTTAAAATGAACATGTGTCCTTTGTGTTTTGTAATCTTTTTTACAAAGTAATCTCATTTGAAAGAGTGTATGCACTTCTCTTATGCCTCACGATGATCTTGAGAATGAAAAGTCATTTTGGTGACATTAAGTTGTATAAAATATTGCCTCCATATTTCAAATTTGGGCTCTTAAAACTGAACAAAGTTTGCAAGTGTGAGTGGAGTATATCACGTGTGTTCTCTCTTTTTTTATAAATGAAGATTGATCGAAATACGAATGTGGTTGCTCACTTTTGTTTATCCTTAGAGGGATTTCCTAGTGGGAAAAAGTAATCACCCTAGGGAACGACCCAACTAGGAACACGCTAAAGCTAAGTGACTTCCACCCAGTATATAAGTGTGGGTACTTGAGGAAAGTTCAAGTATCACAAGGATTGTTCTGATAAGAAGGGCATCAATGGTCTCTTGCCATATGGATGATCCCCCACAAACGGAATGCCTATACTAGAACCTTTTGTTTAGAAGCTCGAATCCTTATCTATTTGTTGGTGCAAGAAAGGTTGTTCTAAAGTCATCACACATTTTTACAGCTCTTAGTAGAGATGAGAAATATGCCATGGGATTTGCATGGGTACTGATGCTTGGATGACCTGAGAAGTGTGTGTCGTGGAGGGGAGCTAGTGTGGTCAAGCATCTAATAATTTTCTAAGAGTAGGTGTAGCTAGATTTATCCAAGTGGGAACTCAACAAATATTGTCTCATTCTATCCTAGGGTTGTGCATCATTTTGGAATCAAAACACTTTGCTTGGATCTAAAACATTGGAAAACAAACATTCAACATTAACATAAAATTTCAAACCCTTTAGGAGGAGCAAATACCTTTTGAAAAATTCAAGTGTTATTGCTTGCCCTAGGGATTCTATCCTTAGAGGCTTCTAAGTATTTGGATTTATATCTCAATTTTCTCTCACTAAAGTCAACATTAGGGAACTATTTCCTTGATTTTATCGATTTCGACATAATGGACTTTGTGGGATGAGAAGAAGTTGGGACATTAGACATTTAGTTTGAAAAAATAATCAAAAGAGTGTTTGTGGTAAAAGCAATTTAGTAATCAAGATGAAATCAATTGAACCCTACACGTGTGCTTGTTTATCTTTTGTCTTATGGTATTTTGAGCAAACATTGATCTTTTGGTTTGAAGTACTCTTAGGGAAAAACATGTTCTTCAATATCTTGGTCTTGTAAACAAAGTTCTTCTTAGGTTCATTCAGGATCAAAACAACCAATCATTTCGTCCATCTCAAACATCAATCAAATCCCATCTCACAAACAACTTTTGAACCATTGGAAAAATCATTCATACTAGACTTTTGGTAAAATCCTTGAATCAAAATCAAAATCATCTTATTTGACTAAGTGAGTGTAGATGCATCCTTCTTCATACTCTTAGTTAAATCATCACCTTGTGGACAAGTTTATTCCAAGATAACATCCAACATCATGGGGTTTATAAGTCCATTATCCAAATCAAATCCAAAAGTCCTAAAGTCTAGTATCCCTCCAAGGTTCCTAAAAATTCAACACCCATATCATTCACCCCTTTCATCCTTCATCTCATCATTGGTCCTAAATCCCTTAGAGGTCAACAAGGTCAAAACACAAGAAAAACATGGAATATAAACTTGATCCATACATCATGAGTGGTCTAAATCAACCAAACTATCAAAGCCTTACAATGCCAATTGATTATCAAAACTCACATTTATACAATCCATACATAGGATCATTGTCTCCTACAAACCTCAATGGTACAACAAATGTGAGTATGCCCAATCTAAATTTTGGAACACCTTTCCCTATGATAGATTTGAATCAAAGTCAGAACCTACAAATCTATCAGTCAAACAATCAATGCATGAATCTTCAAACAAACAACATTATCTCACCAAATCCATACATTCCAAATGTGAATATACCAAGTACAAGTTTACCAAGCATGAAAATTTCAAATCCACACTTGGTAAACTTTGGGATAGATATGTTTGTGAATCATATGAATGTTGTTCAAAGTCCCAAAAAAATGATAACGACTCCATGTATTGATCCAAGTCAAGGTAACACCATGCAAAATCAAAGTTACCTAAATCAAGGAAATGTGATTCCCAACCACAACAATGTTGAATTTCAACATATAATTCCAAATCTAAACATCATCCCAAATCATAACATTGTCCAAAATCAATTTGTCCATGATCCCATGCAAACACCACAAGTATACGTTCCAAATCCGCTTGAACAAAAACCAAGTCAACTATATCAAGGGTGTCAAGATCAAAATCAAGATCAAGTTTTGCGAGATCAAATTGCTTCACTTGCCAAAATAATTAACTCATTGTGCCAAGAGACATATCCATCCCAAAATCAATACACTCTTCCATTGAAACCATGTCATCAAAGCATTGAGTGGTGTCCAAAACCACATTAAGGACAATATCTCCAATTTCAAGAAGTTGGATATCTAGATCAACAACACCAACAACATCAACAACAAACCCAATCCCCACATCTCCAAATTCAATCTCCACAAGGTCAATTTAAAGTAAAAATCTCCCAAGGTAACAAATGAAAATACACACCACTTGGGGAACCAATCGAATCAGTCATGCAATAGTTGATACAAGAAAATCTCATCAAAATCCCCATTTATGAGAATTATAAAGAGCCTCAAGTTAAACCACCAAGGTATAACGAGAAGCACCTTTGTGATTTTCACAAAATAAAGGGACACACAACATCAAATTGCATTCGACTCAAAAATCTCATCCAAGACCTTATTGATAAAAAAATAGTAACTATTGGGGACAATGATCAGTATTTAACCACTAGTGATAGCATTGACAATCTTTTCACCACAATTGTTGAAAAAAATGATCAAGATCTATCCATCAATGAGAACCTTTAAGATGTTTCTACCCCATCCAATGATCAAATCGACATGCATCAAGAGTCATCTTTTAGTCGTGATCAAAATCCCTCAACAATATTTGACAATGATCTATTTCAAGGAGTGTTAGAATTATTTGATCCCATTGAAATAATCCATGACCCATTGACCAATGATCATGTTGAAAATGTCTCTACATCACCTAATGAGTTAGAGGACATATCTCAAGATTTTACCCCAAATCATGATCAACATCTTTCACCAAAGTCTAGCAATGGTCCTTTCCAAGACATATTGACATCCTTTGACCTCATGGTTATAGATACTAAAGGGATCCTCAACCCAACATTTGATCCAAGTCCACTCAAAGATCAAGAGGATATTGATCCATTTCCCATTCCTAATGAAGATATCCAAGAACCCTTTATAAGCAATCCATCCTTTGAAATTGACCCATGTCAAGAACTTGATCCAAAGCATGTCGAAAGCAATTTTGAAATCATTCAAGATCAAGAATTTGTATCTCCAAGATACTACAATGATCTAATGGACACTCTCCTATCTATACCAGATGTCGCAAATGATGATCACATCCACATAGCACATACTCCTCCATCTACCCATGAGATGCTTTATTTGGATGGAAATGTAGATGATCTTCATTTAGAACACGATTCCTTTACTCTTGACATTATTACACAAAAAGAGCAGGTTATTGATTCCTACAGTCAAATTGAGTTGTCAACATTAGGATCAAATATATCCCAAATTCAGACTGAGGACATCATGTATGAAGATATCCAACATTATCCACTCAAGGAAATAGGTCAGACAAAATAGGATATTTCAGAGTCAGCAGAGTAGCAAATTGAAATAATGTCATCTGCAGTGATCATTTATTAGAGAATGCTTACTGAACAAGACATCTCAAAACAAGCAGAATCAAAGAAAAAAGGTGCTACTACCACCATACTGGGGGAAACTATGTCTCAAGCAAACGCCAACATAGGGAGCACGAAGAATCCTTATGATGAAACTGATGTTAATACTACAACTAGCCATGTCACGAATCTTCATCCGCCCATCACCCCATCCACGAATTGGGACCAACATCAAAAGAACGATATGAATCAAAGAAAGAAGAACATTATCAAAGCAAAAGAAGCAAAGCATGAAGGGAAAATCAAATACACATGGATAACAAAGAATACAAAGAAGGATTATCCCTCTCAAACTCCATTAGTCAAAGAAACTATGGGGCAAAATAAAAAGGGAAAAGTATCCATCAAAGATGTCCACAAAGGAAAAAGTAGGATTTTCAAGCAACGCACAAAGTATATTAAGTAGTTGGTCCTAATTCCATACACACTTTCGTATCCACCCATCGTTGCTCATCTTCCCTAGTTTGGAGAGCCAAAGGTTCCAAGTTGTCAACCAATCCATCTATTCCTAAAAACACTTCATCCACACGTCCACACATGATATCCAATTCTCACATTGAACATGTGTTGGCAATGACCCTTCATCATAAGGATTCAGAAGGCACTCTATCGTGATGTGCGCATAAAGACAGAGTTAACTCCGGTATCAACAAAGTAGATTAGGAATCTCAAAAGTTGTATTCAAGTGCACGTATCTTGGAAAAGTAGCTTCTTCAAGCAGGATATTGATGGCACATCATGACAGAAGCATCTACATCGACACCACCAGGTGATTCAGCATGAGCTTAAAATCTTTCACAGAAAAATAAAAAATAAAAAATCCAAAAAAAATCAGAACAAAGGATTGAAAATAGTAAAGAAAAAAAATTTCCTTCAGTGAAAACCACTATGGTGGCACTTTGGATAGGTACCATGATGAAAACCTAGAAAACAGGCATCATGTGTAGAATCGAGCATCTACATGCGCTAATTTAGGTGAAAGCATATCATCCCATCCATAATAAATTCAACATTCCATCCATCTCATCCATAATAAATCCATTCATCCATGAACCATTTATCCAATCCATTTTCATCCATTTGCATCCATTTTCCAAATTATCTTGAAACTGATGAAGTTTGGTGCACACTTATGCTTGCTTATGGTAAACATCTTGACATGAGTCATTTTCATTGATCCTATCCTACCCAACATTATTTGAGCCATAAAACATTATCCAAATGAGCATCCTTTGCTTGAACACCTTATCTTATCACAAGATAATCCTTGGAATCCTTTGCATTCTTATCCATATCCATCCATCCATACATCTATCCAAGCATCCACCCATGTCACTCCATATATTGCTAGACACTGGGGGCAGATATTTACATCTTGCTATGAGAATAAATCTTGATCTATACCTTCCAACTTATGTGGTGATCTGAACATTGGAAAATGTGAAATCAAATTGGTCAAAGCATTTGTGAGCCAAAAAATCCAAATCACTAGCCCATGACATATTTTGACAAGAAAATGTTCCTTATCAAGCTTTATCTTTCATCGAACATCAATCCAAACAATCAATATCAATTGCATCTAATTTGTACTTCAATGTCGTATCAAACCACTCAAAACAACTTTTGTTCCAAGTCAAGCTTCGCAATCTTAATCAATCAAATCCAATCAATCCATCATCATCTTGGGATATCCTTCCCAATCCCTGTGTTGCTTAACACTATCCTTGCATTGTTGTGTATCCTCAACAATGTTATCATCATCAATCTTGATCAATCAAATTCAATCAATCCCTCATCATCTTGGGATATCCATCCTAATCCTTGTGTTGCTTAACACTATCCTTGCATTGTTGTGCATCTTCAACAATGTTATCATCATCAATCCATCGATCCAATCAATCAACCCTAGCTTGGTTTTCAACAAAATCCAAAAATAGAGCACTAATATCATCACACATATCCATATCCAAATCGTCAAAATCATGCAAAAAATAAAAAAACATTCAAAAAACCAAAAAAATCCAAAACATATCAAAATCCCAAAAATAGGTCAAAAGGTCAAAAAATGTCAAAAACATGGAAATCTGAACTATGTCGTCTCTGAGCTTAAATGAAGGCAAGGCTAATCTTTGATCAGCCCTCGAGACACAAAATCCAAAACATTCATAAAATCTTGGAAAACCCAAAAACATTTGAAAATTTGGAAAATCAAAACATTTGTAAAATCTTGAAAATACCAAAAACAACCTCAAAACATTTCAAAAAACATCAAAACATCCAAATATTTGAAAAAAATCCATCTGTCCCATTTCACCTTCACCCACAATAATCTCATCCATAATAAATCAATTTTCACCTTCATCCTTTGACAACACAAATATAAAGAACCACAACAATCAGCAAAAGCAAACTTCAAACACAAAATCAAAATCGAAACAACAAACCTTTAAATGCAAAATCAAACTCTTGATCATTCGCAAACAAGTGCTCCAGAGACCAAGTGCTCCCAAGTGCTCCTGAAGTGTCTCATGCAAACCGGGATCCTCAGTCAATCTGCTCAAAATCGAGGACCTGTGCTCCCATGAATGGACTAGCTCCATGTCCTCCTGCATCAATAAAGTCACTGCGTTAAGTTTCATAAAAAAAGGGATTTTGTTTGAACTTTCCGCAACCAAAACAACAAATGCGTCGCTATCTGCATATGCATCATTGTTTGAAAGTTCCAAACTGTGCCACTAGGGACCACAAATTCCAAACTGTGCCCTTGCATTGCAGTTCGATCGCGCGCCAGTTTGGCCCCAAACCCTAATTTTCTAATTGCACCGCCGCAGTGCAATTTGCATATGTCTAAACCCTAATTTTTAAACTCCGTCACGGTGCTAGACTCAAAAGTGGCACACTTTAAGCCCGCATAATGTTAATTTAAGGTTTTCAGTGGCGCCAAACAACGTTGTTTGACTTTGTTTGACTTTAGACCCTAATTAATGCACTCAAAAATTGAAAAAGAAGGTTGGGACAAGATGACATACCACTGGTCTTGTGCTTGGTAGCCACCGGTACACTTGAATGCGCTCGTAAATGTGTCATGGAAGCACGTGTTGCACCATGTCAATCACTGCTTAGAGCTCAAAAGTGCTAAATCTCTAAAGGCTAGGTGTGCAAATGAATTGGAAGTGGCCCCTCGAGACCTATTTAAGCTTGAAAGTTAGGGTTTTTTTACCTTGTTTAGCCGTCTAGCTAAGGTTTTGGACCCCAAGTCTCATTTTCGCCCAATTGAGGGCCATTTTGCATCATTTTTTCATGTTTTTTGCACATTTTTGGCATCTTGGCCCCTTTTCGGACCCATCAGGCACCTTGTCCTCTTTTTTTGCGAGATCACCCAAAAATCCAAATTTTCATCAGATCTCTCAAGGGGGCAGTATATTAGCATGTTTCTTCTCACCGGGGCAGCAGTGGGGCATCCCAAAAAATTGAATTTTTTTGAATATTGATCTCAACAGTTTATTCTTTGAACCAATGTAGCAAGTACATTGCTTCAAAGAGGGGCAAAATGTAGACACGAAAAAATGTATTGATTGATCTTATACACCTGATCCTGATTACTAACACCACTTCATCCTCAATCATCTCCTTTGCTAGTCATTTAATTAAATAATCTTTATTTAATTAAATTCATCACATTTCATCTCTTAACTAAATAAATCATTTTTTATCTAATTAAGTCATCATCTCTTGTTAATTAAATAAATCATTTTATTTAATTAGCTTCTATAGTCTCTCTTTAATTAAATAATTCATTTTATTTAATTAAATATCTAAAGTCATTCTATTAAATTAAATAAATTAAATTTTATTTAATTTAATCTAACATCATCCCCCTTTAATTAAATAAGTCAAAATCTTTATTTAATTAAGTCAAAATCACATTCCTCTCATTTTGATTTAAATTAATCCAAAAGTCTAAGTCAAAATGGTCACATCAACTAATCTCTCTTTGAATTAATCAAACCCTGATTAATTCTAATCTTAATCACTCCAATCCTCTAGATTTTGCAACATGCACAATAAATCATTTCTTTTGATCTATTAAATCTTCTAATTTCTCTCAACATGGCATCAAAAGGGAATATTCTTCCAAATTTGAAAAATCCCTCCAAAGGGATTTGTCCTTCCAACAAGGCATTCAATACCTCTTACACGTCCTTGTGCATTGAGCCAAGTGACATTTAATTCATTCCTTTCTCCCTCCAACATGTCATTTCATAAATTTGAAATTCCACCTAATATCATTCATTGGCACATTCATCAAAATGTGCTCTACCTTCATCCTCTCACATCTTGACAAGTGGCATTTGGCCATTGGTTGATGATTAATCCCACATTCATCCCTTTTTCTCATTCTTCCATCTTGTTCTTCTATAAATAGAAGGCTCTTTCACTCATTTTGGATCCACAACTTCATGCAAAGACATTATCTTGAGATTTTGAATTTTCGTATCCATTTGCTCATCCATTTTCATCAATTTTAGAGTTTTATAGCTAGGTTATGCAGGAGTTTTACCAAGGATCATCAAATCTTCATCAAGGCATCATTCAAGCTTACAAGGGATTGGGAAGGGCCATTTTTCACATCAAAATGACACCAATTCCCCCATAGGATTAAGAGTTTTCTTGCATTAGATAGGATTTGAAATCTTTTTATTTGTGTTCATCATTCCATTTCTTATTTTGTGCATTTCAAATGAATTATATGGGGAATGTTGATTTAACTTGTATATAGAACTAATATTGTGTTGTTTGATTTTATTTGTGCAGGTTTAACATCACCATTGATAGATCTCTATTTCATTTCTAGAAATTGTATTTTTCTATAATTTTTACATCTAGTTCAATTAGTGAGAAAAAGTGCATTGATTAAAATAAAAATTAGCATTTAAAAATAATCATTTTGCAAGTCCTTACATTTAAAATTAGTCAATTATCATTTTTAGATCTAAAAATTGTGTTAACAATTCATTATCACATTTGCATTTGACATTTAAACCTTTCACCATGGATATGTGTTTTGGTCAAATGTTGATGTCTTTTAAATCTTTGGTTGATGTTTCAAGTTGTATGTTTGGCAATGATCCTAATGCAATTGACATCATTCATAAATCTTCACCTCTTAATGACTGTCCTTGTGAGATGGATATCTTAGGCCAAGATGAAGATTGAATGCAAGTATTTATACAAAATTGATTTTGTAACCTTGATAATAATGCATCATTTTATCCCTCCATGCAACAACCAACGCCACCTATCATCCCACCACTTGATATATTCAACCTTTTGCATCCCAAAGTTGAATCACAAAGAAAGCCTCAACCATCAATTAGAAAGGATGACAATATTGATACTCTTTCATCCTATGTCCATCAAGTTATTGATACACCCATCAACTTAATTCAGAGAGTTATGGCCAAGGCTTTAGAATCTTAAATAAAAAGGATGTGATATAACCAATGAGCATGAAATCCATCAATTTCTTGAACAAAAACAATCAGAAGATACCAAGGGATTAGGATATCAAGATGCTCCCCCTTCACACCAACCAATTGCCCAGAAACCCAAGTCCTATAAACTCAAGAAGTTACCATTTTTGCATACTATAACCAAAATATGAATGAAAATTTGATAAATTTCTCCATCTAGGATTGATTACATTGCCACCTATTCGAGAAAATAAAAAAGGAAAAAGTATAAACATGTCGTATTGTGCATATCATAGAACTCTTGGGCATCTTGCTAATGAGTGTCATGCTTTATAGAAGGTGATATGTGAAAATGATATTATCGATATAATTGGATAGCATGCACACACTTTGCTCCTTGCCATGTGATAGTTGTAGAATCATAGCATACTCACTATCACACATATTTCATTTTATGTAAATCATTTTTCCATATTGCAAGGAGCATCTTCTTACCACTTATCTCAGCTCAACCTTGTCTTAAATTTGAGGGGCAAGGAGGTTTGATAGCATTTTCCTAGTACAACAATTTTTGTTACCCCTTTGGCTAGTTATTTTCCTTTTGTATATGGTGAACAAGATTGGGATGTGGATGAATTACTTTAGGTTGGCTTGCATGTTTCATACTAGATTTGTCCTTTCTATGTTCTTTGTGATTGCATGTGTGTGACTTTATGTTTGTGAGCTTTCTTTGGATGACCCTTGTTACTCTATTGGTGCAAGGATACAAAGGAAGTGAATCCATTGTGACATTCTTCTATTTGTATCTACATTCTTCTATTTGTCATAATCATTATCTTTCCATTTGTCTTGTGTTTTCCTTTTGGGGACGATGCTAGGTGTTGAGACATTTAGGTCTCTTCCATGTTGACTCAAAAGCTTATATTTGTTTTCGCTTTCTATGTGTCATTCCTCTTTTATGTTTGTTGTTCTATGAAGTATATGTGGAGTGATGATGGTTCCAAGCTCTATTATATCACTGTAGCAAAGACATATGTTGACTCAGAATCTATGGATCCCTTTTGTTATCTTTGGATTGCATGTGGGGGCAACCTCCTTTTTCATGATGTAAAATTATTTGGAAACATGTGTTTAGCATAGGGATTTCAAAATAAGCTCTCATTTCCCTTTAATCAATTGACATTCATCATTTTCTACTTTAAAGTAATTTCTCATGGCATGGTGTTTGCAATTCCTTTAAAGTGGGGGCATACATTGACATTTCTTGCTTCACTTTGTTCACAGAGGTTGAACTTTGTGTAGTGTTGGCATAGCATCTTGATCATGTTGTGGCAACTTATCAAGGTTATCAGGGAGTATAACTTTTGGTATGGTTGACATATGGAAGGCCTGTAGACCTGGTGTGACTTTTCCATTTGCCACCTTCTTATGAATTCACACCTTGTAGACCTAGTGTGCATTTCTCATTTTTTCTTGGGGCTCACTTAGTGTATACCAAACTACACTAGCCCTTGTGAGTGTATTTGATGGATGTGGCATAATACAACTTGCTAGTCCATCCCTCTTTACATTAGCTTTAACATTGCATTCTTGTGTATCTTGTTGTGCTACACACATATATTACACATATTGTGTGTCCCTTTGTCCTTATGTTGGTTTGCCCTAGTATCTTAGATCCAGAGGGCTTGATCACCCTCTTTAATATTTTTAATCCTATCTTTCTAAAATTTGTACACTTGGACCTCTCTTGATGCATATTTGTCTAATTTAGTGTGAGTTTGAGTGTGGGCTCATACTCTCACTAAAGTGGGGGATAAATGTAGTGTAGGAAATTGTATACCTTTACAATTTCACACTATGTTTGGGTCCCTTAATTAATTGGACTTAATTAAGCTTCTTTCCAAATTATGCATTCCAAAGCCTTATTTTTCCTATTTTTCGAAAGGGAAACCTATATTTAATTAATGAAATTAATATTTTAAACACCCCAAAATGAATGTGTCATTGAATTTTAGGTCCTGTTTAGGTCCTAGGCCCCAATTTTTAATATGTTTTTGTTGGTATTTTAAAGATTCAAATCTCATATGCAATTATTGGTTTTTGGAATCTAATTTTCAAGAAATTAGATAAACACCTATAAATATATAGTCTTTTTATCAATTCAACATCAACAAGAGAGAGGTGAACTTTATAAGAGAAAATATTATTGTCAAGAGCATTCAAGAGTAAGTTTTTCAATCATTTGTTACAACATTCAAGATCCTTTCATCATGTTCAAGCCCATGTGTGTTCATGCCATCTTATGAAGGCTAATATGCATTATCGATCCTAAAGAATCCAAGAATTCAAGTATCCAACAAATCAAATAAAGCAAGTTTTTATTCCTTGGAGTGATGTGTTTGATTTCAATCCTCTAAGATAATCCATTAAAGGTTTGGTGAGTTGTAGCAAGTAAGTTTTCATTCATGTCATTCCTTCCATTTATTAATTGTCATTATCTTTCTATCAAGGTTTAATTACCAAACATGGGGTTCGACTAAGGCAAACCACCATTCAAACAAATGATTGTTCCTCTCTTTGTATGTATATATTACAAGTGAAATAAGGACTGAAGGATCTCAAAGAGCAATTATGCAACATTGCATAAGTTTTCACCATTATTGTCAAGCCACAAAAACTTAATCGTAGATTTTATTTCTGACTTTTCGACAATGGGACTTGTGTCAAATAGAAGCCAAGATCTAGCATTAAAGGACTGTCAAAACTTATTTTGGACACCCTAAGTAGGACCCATTCACCTTAGGGAAAACATGTCCTTCAACAGTGCTCAAAACCAATTTTTAATGCAGGTACATGTATTCAAACCCTTCTCAGATCTTCCTGCAAACTGTGATATCAGTTTTTGCATCTTCAAGATCTTGCATTTTACAATCTAGTTCTTATTATTCATTAGGTTTAGTTGCATCAAATCATTTATATTTAATTCCAAATCCTTCTATCCTAAGAAACTAGAGATTCAGGTTTGATTGGCTCACGTTAGGGTTGAAGTCAATCTCTACACCTTGCAATCTCTTAGTTTCAATGAAATTTGGGAAGAGAGACACCATTAGTTCCTAATTTCTTTGTATGGAGGACCTAAGACACCCCATTTTAATCACTCACCCCCTTTTCCCAACATTTCACCTTAATACCTACATGTTGACTATAGAGGTTATTCTCTTCATTTTTGAGTTTAATTTTTACCCCTTATTCAATGTATACAAAAAATGGAAGAATGTTATGAAAAGGTGTGTTGTCCACCTTGAATAATGTTATAATGTAATTTAATATTATTTTTGGCGCACCTAAGGGATATAGGGATGCATGCATCACATGGATTAGACATTCTTGGGACCACTTTATTGTATGTGACATTGGGATAAATATTTAATGTGGATTTTCACATTGGGGAAATATTTAATATTAGGAAAACTTAGTATCAAAAATTAAATGAGGGGGGAATGGTTTTGTAAGTTCATGGTATTATTCAAGTTGTTTATGTAATACCACTCAGTGGTTTTATGCAAGATTATGCTTATAAAAGCAAGCACATGTGTAGTTGTCTAAAGTTGACTATTTTGGATAAGGGGATCGAGTGAGAGCATCCCTTGCAGGTTTCATATGTGAGGGTTTGAAGCATGGCATGGAATGTGTGGTTACATGCTTCTTCACATGGAGTGCAAAGAGCTTGATGTTTCAAGGGTATTCATGGAGACTTTGAAAATGTATTGTAATGATTTCATTATCGAATAATACATGAGTGATGGATGCTTTTGGAGGCTATATTTTCCCTTCTTGATGGTTTTCCTAGGGTATGTCTTATGTCATATTTGATGGTATGTTGTCTATTCTTTTGTATATGGATTATGAATACTTGTTTGCATGATTTTATTTATTTGGGTTATGTGGAAATTATCATAGATGATTGAAAATTTCCTTTCAACATTCAAGGTCAACATCCCAACATGTGGTTAAAGTCTAAAAATTCTTGGGATTATGTTGATCCTAAAGCTGTGATACATTGTGCACAACCACCAACTTCTCCAATTGTCAAGTGGTGGATTTATCACTCTTGATTAACGATTACAACACTAGGTTGAAGGGGTAATCCTTTGCCATCAATCCCAAAGTTAATACTTTAAGACTACACACACCTCCAAAGTGTATGTCATTTTTCATAATTTATTGCTTTCTTCTCACAATTGTTCTTTTTTATCTTCTTCACAATATAGAAAATGGTGAAATGAGTTTATATTTTGTTTATAGTTGTTAGTGAGAAATTTTTAGGTTCAAGGTTGGTGTAAAAGGTTGTAGAGGTACTTGTGGGGGCCCCATCCCTTTTTTAAATTTTTTTATTTTATGTTGAATAAATTATAAGGGACAATTAATTGTCCTTAAGACAACCCAAACATCCCCAATAGTATTTCCTATCCAAAAAAATCATCCTGAAACCTTTCCATTTTTGGAAATGACGATAGTGTGGAGACATTTCCTAGTCATCTCCACATCCAAAAATTTCCTCTATAGTGGATGGGGCTAAATTTTGCAAGGGACACATCCCCAAGCAACATTGATTTTCAATGAATACATTATTATGTCACGGGATATTGTCATGTTGTAATAAATCCATAAAAAAATGATCTATGGAAAAGATAATCTTACATTATTACATTTGCTAAAATAATTTTATCTAAATAGCCATAAATGAAGGAAAACAAAAAGGTCTTAAGCTTATATGTATTTCTCTATTAAATTTAATTTTTTTTAGATGGAAAAAAATCTCTATTTAGTTTTCACATAAATAAACACATTTCATTAAGCTAATTTGTTGTATTTTGTCATCATTGAGTAAATATGAGAATTAAGTGTAGTTATTACTTTTGAGTTAGTAGATGATGTTGAAATATATTATTGTTTTTGAAAGATAAGAAAGGAAAGGGCCTTGACCCAAGAGTTTAAGACAACGTCATGAAACAAAAATCAAAATAGAGGCACATAGGCAAAAATATAAAACTATAAAGCACACATGCCTACCTGAGATAGAACATAAAAAAAAGAAAAGATGAGAGACAACAATACCAATAACCAAAAGAAACAACACCAAGGACCCAAGGAAAATTTAATTAATTAAGTCCCAATTCTCTAGCAGAGCATCCAACAATGCCTCCCAATTTTCTTTGGTCTAAACCTTCTTTCATTTTTTGTTGTTGGTTTTAGCAACCCAATGATCTTTTTCATTACCTAGTTTCTTTCTCTACTTGTTTATTTTATATTTTCTCGACACGGTCCCCATGACCGCTTTCAAAAATTCTATGGGTGACATAAGTGAGATTGCAGATTGCCATATCCATTCTTTTACTTTTTTTATTAGTATTCATCTCCTTGAAATTTTGTTATAAAATCTCCAGTTGAGATTTAATATGAGTAGGAAAATATTTCTCACTGCCTGTGTTTTCAACCCTTTTTGACCTCCTTTTTATTACTATCAAGAGGATTAGGGAAAAAATCTTCCTCCTCCTCTTCGTTACCATCATCTTCTTCATCATTACCATCTTCAACATCAATATCTTTGTCATAAGCTTGTAGGTCATCCTTATTATCTTCCTCCTTATCATCATCTTCCCTAACTTTGTCATGTAGCTCCTCCTTCTTAGCACCATGGCCTAGCTCACCTCAGTGTCCTTGAAATGTTCTTCTATAGCCTCAATCTGCAACAACTCCACCCAGTCCACATTATGGATATCATCCTCATAATCCTTAGATAGAGGGATGAATTCCTTATCCCTAGAGTCATCCACCTCCAAATCCGAGGAGGAAACAACCTATTTACATTTAGAATCCAAAGAAGAGCCCACATCAAGAAAATTAGCCAACCTAGTAGATCTTTGACCCCTTGAAGATAATGGGATTTTCTTCTCCAGAAGAAATAAGGTGTTCTGCTCTCCTTCGACATCAAATATGTTGATGGTACCCCCTTCATCCACAATAGAACATTGATTTTTCTTTTTATTTATTGAAACATATTATTGTTTATACTCCATGGAATGGTATGATAATTTCTAAACATTCATGATTATATTTAGAAGAAATGTATAACAAATGAGATAAAATCATTTGAATGAATATGGTATTTATTATGTAATTTTCATAATTCTTGTACTAAAAAATTGTATTTCATAAATATGTTATGGGTGAATTCACGATCATTTGATCATACCTATGTGTGTCAAATGTATTTAGATCAAAATATATTAAATAAACAATGATCTAATCCTATGTTGCCTTGAAAAAATATATTATAGTTATGAGCATGTAATACATATATTTACTTATATTTTGTCATGTTAGGCACATGTAGGAGTATATAATAGAAACATCTTACAAGTATCATTTCTTTATAAATGTATAGAGGAGTAAGTAATTATTTTAATCATATATTTAGTTCATTCAATTATTGCACAATGACAAAATTATAAATAGATAACACATGATTTTTCTTACTAAATCAAATAGAGAGAGATGTCATGTATAACCATATAATATATCCATTCAATCATAGAGAAATTACAAGGAGACAACATATGGATTTTCTCATGCAAATTATTCTATTTTCTAAGAATTATGTGTGCTCAAAAAGGTTATTAAACATATTACATCTTCTTGAGAAAAGTTTGGTAGAAGCAATTGATTGAGTTTTATTATTTTTTAGAAAATCTTGTATTGATCAAGTATGGTTGCATACACTTGCCAACCTACAACAAAGATGGGTTTAATTTATCTTGGAGATAAGTTGGATGGTGAAAACCCCCTCTTTACTATCATGAAGTTTTTTAATTTTACCAATGAAAGAGTGCCTTTAAACATTTATTTTTTCTTTTTTTATTTACTATCTTTACAAGGATTAATTTTTAATCTTTTGGTGAAAGGATTTCGTGCAAGTGAAATGTAAGTACACTAGGGTTGGGATGATGCTTGGTAGATATGTTTTTAGTCTATGTATTGATCTTGGTTTTAACTAGACTTTCATGATGAATTTCATTATTATGCTCAAATGAATATTCCTAGTGACATTGACCTTCGTGTGAGAGTATTGTACAAAAGAAAAGATAACTACACATTTCCCAATACCACCCAATACCAAAAGAGAGACATATTTATTTTATTTTTTTGTATTTTCCCCAACTTAATAATTGCCTAGTTGTGAAAATATTTCTAATAATTTGACTGATCTTATATTAATTTATTTTCAACTTAATATTCTTTAACAATGTTGAATGATTATTTTAATTTTTATTGTTAATTTATGATATTGGGATTAAAATACTATTTATTTCAAGTTACTACATCAATCATGATAAAAACACAACAAACTATGTATAGAGGTTTTACACTCAAGGTGTTTCATCTCTCTCCACTTTGTTTAAACACCACACTCTTCAAGGGTAAAATAAACAATAATAAATTTACATTTTATCTGTATGAAAAAGTGGTAATGAATGAATTCCATTTCATTCATAAATATTGAATGAACTCATTTTCACTAAAAAGCTCAAATTAGTGAATAGTGTAAAAGTGTAGATTTTTTCTCGAGATCTTGGAGTGTATACACATCATCATGTACATGATTATTTGAGCCATTTTAAGTATTTTTATGTAGATTTTAATTTTAATTATGTTTTTGTTTTGATTATATGGGAAAAGAAGGTTTTGAATGGACCCAAAACCATTTACAAACAGGTTTTAACGGGACCCGAAATCCATACATGGATGATCATGTTGCCAAAAGAAAAAGCAATAAACAACCAACAACGAATCAACATCACTACAAAGGATTAGCAAGACAACCCAAACCTACAAAAAAACCAAGTTGCAAAAATTAGTTTTGAAAGGAACTGAAAACCCAATAAAACTAGTGTAAGAGAGAGGGACCACCATGTGCAAGGGCCCAGGTCATGAAGGGCCAAGATGCGGAAGGCTGCCCTAACTTACCTCAGCTAAAGGGGTGTTAGGATATGCAGGACGAGAATGATGAGGACTATGGTGTCCTTTAACCACTCTATAGACTTGAATTGCAAGATGGGGCTAGGCGAGCCAATTTTCACTTTCAACACTATGCCTCAGGAAGCTCTCTGCCCAAGGACAAAAGCGCGATCCTTGGACGACAGTGCGACACACTGGCATCTCTAAAGTGCGCTAACGTTTGTATGACCAAACAACAACAGAGACAAGGTCAAACCTAAGAAAATGACTAACGGCCCAACTAACTACCACTAAAGGGCCAAAACAATGTAACTAAATAAACTAAATACTCCCTAATGTGATGGAGCAAAAATGTAAGAGTAAAGATGGCAAGAAGGATCTCAAAAAGAAACTCGTTTGCCAGTTAGTTCCTCAAAAGCACATTCACCTACACACACAAAGGAGAGAAAAATGTTGGGTGGCTATATAGGGGCCTGCCTTAGTCAAACCCCCGTTTAGGTGTTTCCACCTCCATGGACAACCAAGAAAGCAAGATAAAGAAAACTATGTAATAAAGAGCACAAAAGCACTACAAAACAGTAAAGTGCTAACTCAACCAAGTGATAGAGGAGAGGAGAGGGAAGCTAACCACCTCCACCAAGTGCTCAAGGCTACTTGGGGGAGAAAATGAGAGTACTTGAGCCTTTGTTGCAATGGTGTGGTCCCAAACTTGCTCTACCGAAGTGACAGAGTGGAGATTTTGCTGCTATGGAATGCTATGGAATGCTTGGAATGCTTGGAATGCTACTTGAGAGCTTGAGAGTGAGTGAAGTGAGCTTGTGAATGAAGTGAAGAGATTTGAAGAAGATGAAATGATTGTTAAAGGAGTGAATTTGAAGAAGGGATGGAGAACAACGGCCATATTCAGGTTGGTCGACCGAAGGGGGTGTTACAACTTGACTCCCAATGAGAAGTGTAACGCCTTTGCAGGTTCAGCTGCAGGAATTTTCTAGGGATGTAAGCACGCCGCACAAATGTCTATGAGTCGCACGAGCTTCCCCAACAAAAATTCCTCCACCGACACTCAGAATAGGCACCAAGTGTGATGAAAGTAGTGGGCTTAGGTGGAATTAAGCCTCTGAACTTGGTTTTCTAAGATGGATAAAGGAAAAAAGGGGATTTGCACATGGGTTGCAGATTTACTCCTATACATTTTTCCCCCACTTTAGCGAGCACAAGTATTGATGAGTGCTTGGTAAAGTAGATCAAGAAAGAGTAGGGTTAGAAATCTATACCTGTATCATTGAGGAAGAAAACCATGATCTAGTGAACTTGAAGGTGTAGGGAAAGTGAAGGAATTCATAGCTTCTGCGAAACTATGAAGTTGAAGAAAAAGAGTGTCTTACAGGCCCACAGACCTGCAAGGAGGCAACCCCCAAGATCTCTCGCATGAAGGAAGAACCATGAAGGAAGCACCTTACAGGCCCATAGACCTGCAAGGAAGGTGTCCCTCAAAAACTTTAGCATGGAGGAGACCCAAAGAAGCGGACTCCATAGAGTCAGGAAGCGACCATATAGGCAAGTAAGCGGACAATCGCGTAGACCGTCGATGATTTGGAAGTATTTCAAAGGGGTCCCTTAGGAACCCTTCAAAAGGAGAGGGGGTCCACTCAAGGGACATGTTGTTTGAAAGGTGAGGTCTTGTCAGGCTGCCCCCAAGCTAGACACGAAGAAAATGAAATAGGTCTAGTCAGGCTACTCCCAAGCTAAACATGAAAGAAAATGGAATAGGTCTAGTCAGGCTGCCCCCAAGCTAGACACGAAAGAGTTTGTTTTAGGTAAGGACTTTCAAAGGGGATCCCTTGGGAACCCGCCGTGAAGAAAAAGGGTCCACTCAAGGGATTCACAACTCGAAAGTAGATTTTCTTTCTCAGAGAGATCCATCATCAAGGGATCCTTTTGAAAGATGTTCACTTCATCAAGGAAGAATGTGCCCCCATGCGAAGGGAAGATTAAATTTGTTCCCACTTTGGAGGAAGGTTTTCAAGTCCTTTCTTTACAAACCCGTGATGACAGAAACACATTTCATGAAGGTTCCAAGTTGAGAATGTGGTTCTGAAGAAAAGTTTGTAAGGATTTTCAAGAAAAGATTCGTTAGCAAGGAATGTGTTTTTTGAAAATCAAAATGTTAAAGGAGAAGCGTTGTCACACATGAGAGGGACAACTCAAGCAAAGAAGAGAAAAAGGTAAAGGTAGAGAAAAAGAGAGAACAACATAAATAAAGGACACATGGGGATCTGGTTTAGCAGGGTCAGATTTGTTTGAGCTCATATAAATAATAGGTAACCACAGTGCAAGGCGAAAGATCATCAATCCCCAACCAGATAAAAAAGAATGCATGAGAAGAATAAGTAAAATAAAAAATTGGGTCAACATGGAAGGGAAGCCTAAATGCTCCCACACTTTGCATTGTTCCCAATTTGTCAAAAATCAAACACAAACATGGAAGAATGATGATACACATAGAAGAAGGTTTATGACACAAAAACCCTGCCTTATCCAAGCACCAATAGGGATGACGAGGGTCATCCAGACACACATAGCATGAGCATGAGGGAACACATCACAAAACACACACACACACACAAGATCAAGAAGGGGTCTCCTCCTAACATTGATCGACCAAGAGGTCATCCGCTTCCCAATCTAAATCCTCATAAGGAGAAGGAGGATGAGCCTGCAATGGTGGAATGTTAAGAGGAGGAGCATCTGACCCTCTTGCAACAAGGGCCAAGGAAGAAGCCCCCGTGAGGTCTTCTTCACCGAGCTCTTATGGAGCTAAGGTCAACGATTTTGTGAAGATCATTGACAAGGCCAAAACCTCATCCATAGAGTTAAACATGCACCCAACATGAGCACCATGTCTAACTTCAGTGGATAGGGTAGGCTACGCCTGAGATTCATTGCTAGGCTCACCGAATGATTTAGGAGCAGTGATGAACTTAGGGGAAGCTGGGGCTGGTTCTCTCACCAAGATAAAACAAGTCAACGCAGGGCCACCTTGTGGAGAAGGCAGAATCCTCTTACATGCTTTGCTGTCAAAAGGACCACACTCCACCTCTTGTTTTGTCAAAGGAGATGAACTCCCCACAAACAAGGCTAGAGGTGTAGAGGAAGAGGAGGAATGAACTGCAGTGGATACAACTGAGGTATTAACCATATCCATGGGCTTCGAGAAGGGCTAGATATTTGGAACGAACATAAAAAAGGTGGCTCCATCGAAGGAGCGATGAACACCTGTACCCACTTGGGGTTAGGCGCATTCGTACTCGCAACGGAAGTCGAAAGCAGTATAGGACTAGTTTGAAGAGAAGCAAAAGGAAGGGGGAAAGAAGACACTGTAGGAGGCCTTGAAGTAGGGGCAATCGTTTCTTCTTCCTTCCTTTGTGAGGCGGCTTGCTCAACCAAGAGAGCCTTTCATCGATGCTTGTGCTTGCACGCAAGGTGATTTCTACGAATCTTTGAGTTAGAGGCCAAAGGTTGGGAAGGAATAGAAGGCTCCTGCTCAACCATGGGAATGTCCACCATGACCGTTTCTGGCAGAGGGACAGGTTCCTACATGGGAGTAGGAGGAATGGGCTAAGGAGTGGCAGGAGTATTCTACCTGAGAACCTCAATAGTGGGCCTCTTCTCATTCATTGCCTTAGAAGCAAGAGCAGTAGGAGGCCATGGATCAAATTCTCTCTGAGAAACTTTCTTCTTGCCATATAAGTAATACCATGGTTCAGGATATTCATTAGGGAGGTCCGCAATCCTGAGCTTGGGCCTAGGCCAAGGAGGAATCATTAGACTCAGCAAATAGCCATTGGGTTGGCTCATCCAATACTCTTCCCAAGAAGGGGGAGAGGATGAGGCAGTTTGGGAGGAGGCAACCTTCTCTTTTCCTTTACGAGAAGGAGAGGGAGCTAGTGTGGACTTCTTCCCTTTCTATGAGGGGAGAGTAGTCGGTGCAGGCTTCTCCTTCTCCTCTCGGGAAGAGGAGGAAACCAATTGTTCTATCACGGGAAGGGTTAGCTTCGGCTCCCCCTTGCCCCAATTTTATACTTCACATAGTTCTTGTAGAGTAGGTCCATTCTCGGAGGAAGCAAATTGATTGGGGAGGGCCAAAAGTGATCCAAAGGATATCCACCATGGGACACCAAGGGCTGGTATCTAGTGTCATGCACTACATGCACGACACCTTCATGGGAAAATTTTAAACATTTGTGAATAACAGAGGCGATTCCATTCATGGAAGCAACCCAGGGTATGCCTAGCTTCAACCCGAACAAATTTGACTCTAGGATAACGTCAAAAATTGTGTCAATAACCCTAGGTCCAACCAAGACAGACAAGGTTATCAAGCCGTAAGGTTTAAGACACATACCATCGTGTGCACATATGGTAGATTTTGTTTCTTCATATTTTTCCTTTTGTAATGAATTTAATACTAATGTTTCCTTAGTGATAACATTCATGCGGCTTGCAGGGTCTATCAAGACTCCTGTCACAATGTTACCATTGATAGAGGCGAGGGTTTGTTGTTTAAGGGTAAATCTTGTGATGTGAATGTAATGTCCCACAAACTGGGTGTGGGTGGAGTCGTAGAAGTCATCGTGACCATATTGACATAGGCCTCGGGTTGGGTAATAGAATCAGCGAGATCAATAATCATGTTAGGAGAGTGTGTTGGAAACGGGTCCGTGTATATCTATAGTTCACTATTAGCTTTTGCCAATGATTTCTTAGCATTTTGTTTACTCCTATCGAGACGAATGGTACCATCCTCAATGCGGTCCTGTATCTCATGAAACAACTACATACAACAATTGGTATCATGTCCATTCACTCAATGGTACTAAAATAAGTGCTCCTATCATACCAATTAGGATAAGGTTCTTTAACAGGCTTAGGACTTGGCAAGGTTATGATCTTACCCTTCAACAACTTCTGTAGGACGAAAGTATAAGATTCTAATAACTTTGTAAACTTTCGGTTACGTTTGAGGCCATTGTCATTAGCAACAACTACCACATTCGTAACAGCCTTAGCTTTCCCATAGATTGATACAATATACTTTCCCTTAGAATGTGAGCGTGAGGAGGATCCCCCAAACTGAACAACTGTCTATTGGTACTCTCATAAGGCCGCACACAAGTGAGCAAAAGAAGGGTATTTCATAAGGGTGAACTTCTCTTGCCAAGGCATTTGTAAGTTCCCTATGAATACTTTCTGCATGTTAGAATCAGGCAGTTGATACGAGATTTGTGAAAGGAGCCCTTGGTAGCACACTATGAAATTAGTGATTTTTTCATTACCTCCTTGTTTACACCGGACAAGATCTAAAAAGGTCATCTTTGGCCCGATGTTTGCTTGAAACTGTTTGAGGAATTGATATACAAGTTGGTCAAATGAGAAAATAGAGTTTTCAGACAAGGAACAGTACCAGTCGAGCGTTGTGTCCTTGAGAGATTAGGGAAACAAGTTAGCCATCAACACATCATGATGGAAGAAGTCTATGCGCAGGGTGTTAAAGTTGGACACATGTGTTTGTGGATCTCCCTTACCACTATACTTCTTTAATTTAGGTAACTCCATTCCTTGGGGGAAGGGAGTGTTTAATATTGTAACTGAAAATGGGCTATATCGGAAGAAGGGCTAGAAGATAGGTTGGGTAGAGGCTTGGGAAAGACTCGCCAATTGGCTTTGCATCTTACCCATATTCTAAAGAAGAGTGTTCAAAATAGGGTCATTAGAAGATAGAGGGCTAGAGGAACCTCCTCCAGAGCTTCCACCGGTGTGACTTCCACTAGAACCATTACCAGAGCCATTGCCACCAGTAGGGCCTTTGCCAGAACCACCACCATGACCTCCGTTGGAGCTGCCTCTGCTAGGACCACCTTCACTACCAAATCCTCCACCACTACAAAAGCCTCCACCACTCATCCCGCCAAAGCCCCCACCACTAGAGGTGACAAGAGGGGTGAAGCTAAAGCCCAAGGGGACCCTGTTTACTTTGATAGTTTCAGGTTGTTTAGAGATAGAAGGGATACTAATAGAAGGGACCGCATTAGCCATGTAGATGGACTTAGGAGGCATCGATACTCCTAACTGTCCTTCACGTTCTTCAAAAGTGACTCCTTGTGTGAGGCTAGGGTTGTTCAAAGGAGCACATGCTTCAACGAGACTGAGGAGGCTAGTCAGAAGTTCTATGCATGTTCAATCTTTACTCATCATATGCTTCAACTCACTAACAAACTGAGTGGCTCTAGCCATCTTCAGATTGATTTCCAAGTGATTCTATAAGTTGCCCAGTCCTTTAGCGAGGGCGGAAACGTATTCTATAGGGATTTGAATGACCTCATACTCATTCACTGATGATGGTGTAGGAGATGCAGGGGGAGTGGGAACGTGATCGGTTTTGTCAACGAATCCCATCTTGTTCCTTGAAATTTACTCTTGTGCAACCACACTAATGGTGGGACTAGAGAAAAGCCCCTTAGAGAGACCAATCGAGAACTTCGTCCTTTCCATCGGGAGGTGTCATATACTTCTCCTAACAATATACCCAAAAGTTTTAGACTAGGTTGTGATGCTCATAAACCTTCATAACACTCAGGAACACAACAGTCGCAAAGTACACGAGGGAGGTCTCAACACCAAAAGATGAGCAGACATTGGTTCACGTTAGGTTCACCAAAAATGTAAGAGAGGGGGACTACCACGTGCAAGGCCCCAAGTCACAAAGGGCCAAGATGTGGAAGGGTGCCCTAACTTACCTCAGCTAAAGGGGTGTTAGGATATGCGGGACAAGAATGATGAAGACTATGGGGTCCTTCAACCACTCTACAAACCCAAATTTCAAGACAGGGCTAGGTGAGTCAGTTTTTAGGTTCAACACTACGCCTCAAGAAGCTCTCTACCCAAGGATGAAAGCACGATCCTTGGACGATAGCGCGATGCATTGGCGTCTCTAAAGTGCGCAGGCGTTCGTACAACCAGATAATAGTAGAGACAAGGTCAAACATAAGGAAATGACTAATGACCCAACTAACTACCACTAAAGGGCCAAAACAACGTAACTAAATAAACTAAATACTCCCTAATGTGATAGAGAAAAAATGCAAGAGTAAAGATGGCAAGAAGGAGCTCACAAAGAAACTCGTTCACCAGCTAGCTACTCGAAAGCATGTTCACCTACACACACAAAGGAGAGGAAAATGTTGGGTGGTTGTATAGGGGCTTGGCTTAGTCAAACCCCCATTTAGGTGTTTTCACCTCCATGGACAACCAAGAAAGTGAGATAAAGAAAACAATGTAATAAAGAGCACAAAGCACTACAAAATAGTAAAGTGCTAACTCAACCAAGTGATAGAGGAGAGGAGAGGGAAGCTTACCACCTGCATCAAGAGCACTCAAGGTTGCTTGGGGGAGAAAATGAGAGTACTCAAGCCTCTGCTACAATGGTGTGGTCCCAAACTTGCTCTACCGAAGTGACAGAGTGGAGCTTTTGGTACTATGGAATGCTTGGAATGTTGCTTGAGAGCTTGAGAGTGAGTGAAGTGAGCTTGTGAATGAAGTGAAGAGATCTGAAGAAGATGAAATGCTTGTTCAAGGAGTGAATTTGAAGAAGGGATGGAGAAAAACAAACATATTCGGGTCAGTCGGCTGAAGGGGGCGTTACAACTTGACTCCCAATGAGAAGTGTAATTCCTTTGCAAGTTCAACCACAGGAATCTACCAGGGACGTCTAGGCACCGCGTGGATGTCCCCAACAAAAACGCCTCCATCAATGCTCAAAATAGGTGCCAAGTGTGATGAAAGCAACGTGCTTAGGTGGAATTAAGCCTCTAAAATTGGTTTTCTAAGGTGGATAAAGGAAAAAAGGGGATTTTCACATGGGGTGCAAATTTACTCCTATACAACTAGGTTTTTATAGGGACCTTGAACCCAAAGGTTTTGAAGGGAACTTAAACCCTTTACAACAAAGTTTTGGCAGGGACCATGAACCCTTAGACATTGCCTGCAACAACCACACAACAACAAACTAGTCACTCACGAAGACAAAAGAACCACCTGAGATAGTCAGACAACCATCAATGTGTAAGAGCCAGACAACATAACACATAGCATCAACACTGGCCCAAGTCTCGAAGTCACTAGCTGAAATAGACAAGTCATGAAAAACTAAATGATTAGAAAAACCAAAGCCCATCAACACCCCCTCTCCACCTATATAGGAGTAGTCACCATGGAAACCCAAGTTGCCACTGCAAAGGAACTCCATCCAATCCACATTCCGCCTCCATAGGAATGGCCTCTTCCTCAATAGAAGTTGCATTGGGGAAAACTCGTAGAAAAAAGTGTGAACAAACCACCACACCAACAACACCCATCTCCACCTCAAAAGGAGAGGTCCCTACATCCATATGAGAGGTATCCACCTCAATAGGAGACACCAATTGTAGGACAAAGAAGAAATCCCACACTCCAGCAAAAAGAGTTAACATAGTAACCAAGGGAACCAACAACAACAAGGTCTTTAGGATGAACAAAGTAAGTAGCCCTGTCAAGTCCAAACCAAAGGTGGAAACAACACCCTTAAATTCTTGTGAAGGAAGAGAAACCAACGAACTAAAAAATTCAATATACACCTAAAAAGAGGAACACCCAATAAAAGAAAGGGCAACCAAGACTCCCTTAGGCACGAAGAACAACTGGGACAACAAAAAAACCATGCTAAAAAAACTAGCCAGTAGCTTCACAACCAAACCCAAAGTAGCAAAAACACCAAACTACACCAAGAACATCAGGGACTCAAAAGAACAAAGCCCATCCAAGAGGGAAAACTTTGGAAAAATCCCAAACAACAAGAGAGGCACCAAAGTATAAGCAATAACAACATGAGTAGCCTCACAAACAAGCAAAGCAAAAAACACCAAAGAAAAGCCATTGGGACCCAAGAGAAGCAGGACAAGGCAAGGAAAGCCCCCAAGCAAAGAGAGTAGAGAGAAGGCAAGACCATGAAGCACAACCTCTGACCCTACATGCCAGTCAGGGTCTAAAACATGCCAAAAAATCCCCACAAAAAACTCCACCAAAGGATAACCGAAACCCGCATCCTGCATCAAAGAGGAAATCCCACAGAAGCACAACCCCAAAGACACAATGAAAGAAATCTCCAACAAAGAGGCACAAACAAGGCCAGGAGAGCTTGCATGTGGAAAAATTAGAGAGAAGGAAAAACCATTAAAAACAACATCTGACCCTACATGGCAGTCAGGGTCTAAAAATGCCAAAATCTCTCCATAATCAAACCCACTATAGGTACCCTAAAAACCATACCCAATGCCAAATCAAGAGCCTCAAAAAATTCTAGCACTAAAGGCATTGAGACAACCAAGCCCTTAGGAAGAAGCGAATAGGAACCCAACTGCACATCCAACAAAGGAGAATTGGGCAAAACCCCATAGGGTGAATGTAGCAGCCAAACCTGAAACACAACTCCCTAGTAGGAAAACAACAACAACAAGCACCAAACAACAACATCCCAAAAGGATGATAGCAACAAATAGTTCCACAACAACACATACCAGACTAAAGGCAACAACCAACACCACTTCTCAGTAGCCCCATAGAACGACACCGATAGCAAGCAAGGAGAGCCCGCGTAGAAAGGGAGTAGAGAGTAGGCAAAACAATAAAGCTCAATAACAAACCTGACATGCCAGTCAAAGTCAAAGTATAGCCAAAAAATCTCCACAAACCTCCCAACCACAGATAAACCAGACACACACTGAATGCCAAAAAATGAACCAGAGCCACAGTAATATCAGATACCCCCACTGAAAGAGAGAGTAGCCAAGCATCATCATCGTCATCTGATTTAGAACCACCATCGCCCTCTACATTTGAGGATTTTAAAATCCCCATCCCACTCATGCGATCCATGTTTGATACATATCCTCACTCTTAATTATGTTTTTGTTACTTTTGGATAAGAAATATATTTATTTCTACAAGGAATTATAGGTATATTAACGAGAATATGGATAAGTTGGCATTCAAACTTAGAAACTATTCATGGCTAGTGAGATTTTCCACTAGTGAGTCAGTTGCCCTTTCATGATGAACACTTTTAAATTCTTCCAAGAACCACATTTTAATGCCAACACGCTCTTTAAGTAAAATTCATGTTGAGATCAACTATGATTCCAATTTTAAAATTTGAGGCATTATATAATTTAGTTCTAATAAATTTTAGATGAGATAGAACTTTAGCCATGATACATGGTTTTTAGTTCTAATTATTTTTCAATTGCTTTGCAATAAAATTTATTTCACTTATTTCTATACTATGGCTTATGCATACATTTTGTATCATTTTCCATGTGATTAAGGATTTGACTATAGAAATTTTATCTCTCTAACAAAGTTTTACTGTACTAAAATAAATAGTTTTACTTAACATGCCCATTGAACCTATGGGTCCATTATTTTTAACTTTAGTAAAATAATTTAACTTAGGTGCTATCAAATGGTCAATAGACAGATTTTTATAATCTTTTTTTTTGATACTTAAGGCATATTTTTTATTAGAGTAAATAGAAAGCATACAAACATTTGTGAGGCAAGATTTTTTCACTTCGAACCAGACCCAAAAAATCCAACTATATTCGACCAACACAGAAAGAAGAGCATTGCAATTTCGAGTTTAACAGTGCCTTTAACTAGACCCAAAGAACACCAAACATTAACTACCTCCACCAAATGAAACTAAAGCATTTAACAACCAAAATTTGAAACCCACCCAACCACAGATTACAAAAAACTGTTTAATTTTGTAAATGATTCAAAGTCCTTTACCCACTCCACACCACCAATCACCATCAAATTGATCATCTTCTTTAGGTATTCCACAACCATGACCACAATCATCCTATGTCGCATCAGAGTCATCCCACTCAAATCCAAAAGGAATGAATAGAACTTCACAGCTTCATCCATCTTTGACAAAAGCTCCAGTTCTGAAGGCCACACGATTCCAGTCCCTATGATTGCTGACTTTAGCACCACATCCATACCTCCTAACAGGTCCTTCCTAAACAACCAAACTAGCAGCTCCTTCACCATCTCCTTTGGAACTTGGTTGTCGAGCAAGGAGGCCAAGAAACGCGAAGAGACGTGCACGTTATTGTGCTCATACTCATTCTGCTCAAGACGCCCCCTACCCAGAACCATTTTGGCTACAACAACTATGAGGGAATCATTATTAAGAAAAAATATTTTTAGTCTTTGGTCCATTACCTCCCTGAAGGCTACTTGCTACTTCGTAGCAAGCAGAGAAACCAGGGTGTTCGCACCAAACCATACCAATCCCTCCGCCAAGATTGCAATAACAAACTTTGATCGCTCAACCATTAGAGACCACCAATGATTCTAGAAACCAAGCAAAGGAAGCCAACCAACCTACCACTATAAATAGAGCAACAAACCAAAATGAATTTTAAGATGCTACACATCCGCCACCTCCTCAGATTTTTATAATCTTTTTGGTTAAGAATTATACTTTCATATTTTTCTAGAGCCATTATATGTGTTACTTAATAGACAAAGTTATAAATATTTATATCTATTAACCATTTGATAATACTCTTAGGTGTGTATATAGTATCTTAAGACTTCACATGTATGATAATTTGAGACATTTTAGACAAGTTTATAAGAAGAAAGCAAATTTGAAAGTATTTTACTTTACTTTACCATTAATGATTATTTCCAAAGGTACCAAAGAGTGTAACAATAGAAATTATATTTAACATACTAACATTGATGATTGTTTCAAAAGGCACCCAAGATTATTATAATAAAAAATAATCATAAGGACTTGATAAAATTATCATTATGTTTTAAAGTCAATTTGTGCAAACAAAATAATGTTTTCATGCCTAAAGCTAGGCTCCATTTATTTGGAAACAAGGATTGCATAGTTTTATATATTATGCTTGGATTTGAGCTTAATTTTTCATATCATATTGAAGTTATGGAGGTTATCCATTTTTTTGGGTAAAAAGGTTGCATTTTCACAAGGCTAGAAAAGAATAAGAATCCTTATACAAACATTACTTGTGAAAAGACCTAATCAATTTTAACCCAAACACCACTATATATATATATATATTTTTGTGTTCAATGTGTTCATTCATACATATACTCGGGAACTTCTATCCATACATGATAGGTATATCATCTATTCATATGGAACAAGAATTCACTTCATCTATTCATATGGAATAGGAATACATCTATTCATATAATCAGAATAGGCATCCACCTAAACGAGGTAGGCATCTATCATACAATAGGTATGTGCTCTGGCCAAAGTCTTGGACCCATTGGTATCATCCGGATCCCGAGTCACTTCCCTGATGACCACACTACTTGTTGGAAGTGTATCAAGGTCATCATCCTCAGGGATATGTAAATCATAATTATAGGCTTGAAACCCGCCTTAGAATTTAGCCCAGGGCTTCGGGGAAATCAAGAAATCTGTACGGGATTCTTCCGAGTATAGTTGAATAAAATTTTAATTGATTGTTTTTTGAAATGTTTAGATGATCTCACTTGCCCTAAACCTTGTTCCCGAACACCTACGTACTGGGAGGATCCTTCGTTTCCCAAACTGCCTACATACCCTGCTTCCAAATGAGATCGAGGCGTAAAATATGTAGTTCTATTTTCTAGAATATGTTTTATGTGAATTGTTATAAAAAGGGTGGGTACACAACCCTTTCTAGGGTTCTTACTCCCCAGATAGTTCCTCTGTGGTTGCCACCCCCGAAGGGAAGCATAAATAACAAATGGTCAACTTGACCTTTGTTTGTTTACCTAATGACATTCATCTAACCTATTTCCTATTAATATTCGTCACCCTTGACCCGTTTAAACAATTTCATAATTAATATACCTCAACACAAGAATATCTTCAATTACACTGCACCATAGAAAATTCCTATTTTGGTTTTCTAGGTTGTCACTAGCAGATTTGATTCATTTCCTTTTTATC
Organism: Sequoia sempervirens; assembly: GCA_007258455.2. Classification (NCBI taxonomy): domain Eukaryota; kingdom Viridiplantae; phylum Streptophyta; class Pinopsida; order Cupressales; family Cupressaceae; genus Sequoia; species Sequoia sempervirens. The sequence goes on from VDFB02281492.1 coordinate 984,395,792, forward strand.
TTTTTAGATTATCGTTCCAAAGGGGATTTCCCTCCCTTTGGATTTAATCAACCAATGTCCCTTATTTCTCCCCAGTGATTTATAGGGGCGATGCCATAGACACCATAATTGTAGCTGTATTAGGCTATAGATGCAGTAGCTCAAGCGCGATGACATTACCCGTAAACGTGAGCCAGAGGCATCGTTGATACCGAACACTGCTAGTTTTGTTTTCCTTTCCTTTCTTAGGTTTTTCTTTAAGGCTACATCTAACAAAATTAAATCTTTATAAGGAAAAGCTCATAAAATCTAGAATGCAAAACAACGTTAGAAATATGATAGCATAATTAATCCTAAGATATGAATTGTTCAAGAATACGTTTCAAATCTAAGAATAGTCTAAGTATCATTGATAGTAAAATATGCACTCTATATTAACCATTTTTAAAAAAACTCAATAATATTGTTGTGCATGTTTTGCACACATGCCCCACCGTAGGTAGGGACCCCCTCTTTCTTTCACCTTGTCGGGTCGTTTTGTCCCCACCTTGTTTTGTATGCCCCTGTTTGGTGTCCCAAATAGTCAGTGAACCTCAAGGATTCATATCAAGTTGGACATGTTTCACCCCCCCTCAATTTTTCTAAGTCATGTCTTTGTGCGAACTCGTTTGGTAGTTTGCCTCTACCTTTCATACTGGCATCCCTCTAGCTCCGCGGGTCTACCCTCGCGGGTTTCCCCTAGCGGATTTCTCTATTGCATTCGCCGTTCAAAACAGTCGAAGGACCTCGTCCTTTCATGGCTAGGGACCCACCACCTTGGATTGTCGTTCCCCCCATGTTTTCGACGATGAAGTCTAAACAACCATCCTTGAGGCCCATTAGGTTTGCTTTGTTGATTTTCCTCTCTCGGGTTTTTGTCACATGTTTGTCATTTCTAACGGCCGTTCGCTGGTAGCATTCTGCTCAGCGGGCCCTGGGCCCTTCTTCACCAGTGGTTTTCTGCCAGACGTTCCAAATGGCTATCCATCGATGACATTCTGACCGAAAAATCCAGGTATTCCCTTGGATGTTTTCAAATCAAAGCTCACCAACCTCTAGGTCCGTCATACAAGCATTAATTCTTGGCATTTAATGCCTTAATTTCTATAAATAGTTAGATTCGACCTGTCATTATCACTTTGTCAGTTGACCAGAGCATATTAGAGCGATTTAGAGCCCACTTTCATCGTCGTCTTTGAGCTTGAAAAGCTTCACAACCGATTCAATGTGTGTTTTAGGTAGTTCGTTGTCTGCATTCATCAAGCTCCTCAGGTTAGTTCACCACCCTGCCCTGCTTCATGTTTTCTTTGATTTCTTCCTAAAATGATGAATTTAAAAGAGAAAGAACTCAAGAACTAGATAGAGAAAACCGCAATGCACAAAACCTACATAATGAAATCTAGAAAAACTTCACGGATCACCTGCAAGACGAGTGCAAAACCTCATCCCTCTGGCACTGTTCTTAAGCTAGAGCGTTCACGCTCTATAGATCCATGGCTTCCCATCACTGTTGTTGACACTTGAAATAGAAGTAAAACTTGTAAATAGTGAACCTATCATTTGGGCCTACCACCGTGGAAAGCTCCTATCCCCTCGCCACTGAAGGACTAAAAGTTATCTGGGTCCGTCTTCATGGGATCCTGTCCTCGGGACGCCGCCCATGATTCGTCGTTCAAACGAATTTCTAGCCCCAACCTTCTGGTGGCCGGACGCCGGCCCTTCAGTTGCCCTATGGTCAAAATTAGCAAAATCTCATGTCAATGTATGACTCGGACTCCACCTCGCGAACTTCTGCCCTCAGAATTTTGTCAGCATCTCACCGCTTTGTGACGACATTCTGGCCCTGTCCATCTGGCGTTCGGATCCCGCTCCTTCATCCACCGCGTAACATTGAGTGAAGAGTGATCAAGTGCCAAGTAGGATTTGGGTCCTGCATCATGGGCTGCCATGCCAAACCCACTGTCCTTAACGACCACTATCATCCGACGTTCCCGCCTCCGGGGCCCGACTCATTCACAACCTCCAAAATGCGAAAATTGAAAATAAACCATTACAAGTCACCTCCATTGAACTTCCATTGTCGGGACTCCGTCCTGTCTCGACTATTGCGAAGGAGAAAAATACCCCCATCCTTCCACTTCCCAAGGCCCAATCCTTTATTTTCTGATGAACTCCACTAAACAAAAATAAAGAAAACATGGAGGTTGTGTCCTTGGATGAGCCCGATTCCTCAGGTGGCTCCTAGTGGACTTCCACATTCTGTCTGTTGTTTCAAACGGTAATTATCAAGCGACTTTCCACCTCCTCCGACCCGAATGCCTAAGAGACCAATGTGTGATGCCGACCGCCCTCTAGACTCGCTGGTCCTACCCGACGAAACTCCACCCCCAGGATGTTGTCTCAATAGAGCCGTTTCGAATGACAAACACCAGATGGCCAAGCTCCTCCCTGACTCCGACTGCCTCATAGAAGATCCAAATGGCTCCTAATCTAAAAATGGATTTTGACCCATGTGCCAAAATGGCCTTTTCTCCAAACAACTATCTGACTAGGGAAGTGGCCCAAACCATCTAAACTCCCTCCTATGAACTGCTAACGACAATCTGGGTTATATGTTAGATTTCTTGAATGTTGAATTATCCAATCTAACTCTATTTGCAGGGATTTGGCTAAGGTTCCATGCTTTCATGCTTGATTTTACTCACCTCTCCTTTGTCTGCAGGATATATGGAATCAGGTGTAGGACCCTCGGGGGCAACCATAGAGAAGGACAAAGGAAAGAAAATAGGCAAGGAACCTTGCGAAAAAGAAGACAAGGACCAGATGAAGTATCAATTCTAGGGGGAACCCCTAAGATCCATAATCACCAAAGATTGGAAGGAGATCTCTGACATAAACATTGGGCACATAGACATTGACGAATTCAAGCAAAGCGTCAAGATCAATCCTACAACAAAGAATGCAAGACTAATCAGAGGTAGTGGAATAGCTAAGGCTACAGGCTTCCCTCCTACTCTCATTTCCCCTGAATTGGTGATGGCCTATAGGGAGGCCTATCAAGAGTAAACCTGAACCATAGTGGACAGGGATGGAAATATTTTAGCCGACATGTCTGATAGGGCAATAACAAATATTTTCTATATCCCTACCTTTAGGGAGATAAAGCTGCCAACCATAAGTGATGGCAAGGCTACGTGGGACAAAGATCCCCTTAAATGCAAAAGGGTTATCAATTAGTATTGGCTAAAGGAGAAGAGGGGCAGTGTTGCCAAGGTTCCTCAAGAACTTTCTGAAGTGATTTTTATGAAGATTACCATGATTTGGTAACAATTCTAAGCAGAGTCATGGGCCTCCCGACTGCCGCCTACTTCCAAGAATGGATGCTCTACTTTGTCAAGGAGATTCTCCGTGGAAAAACCAAGTTCTACTGGGGCAGGATAATCAGTGATTGTTTCCATGAGTAGTTTATGGTTGTCAAGAAGACTTCCAAATTCTACATGACATCCTATTTGGTCTACTCGTTGGCTGAACAAAGGAAATACAGAGGCTTGTTTAGAGCTCTAGATGAGGAACCTGGTAGGGAGATAAGGGTTTATGACAAGTACCCCCAAATACAATATAGGAACTTCAAGAAGGATTACTACAGGGTCAATGACACTTTCATAGGTCATGTCATCAGATTGCTCGGGGGTGACTTCGAGAGGTGAGTCTCCCACAACACCAACACTTTTTTGAAATAGTTTTCCTTTCTATTCATCCAATATCCTAAGTTCACATATATTTGTGTAGAGGGCTTCTCAGAAAGACCAAACAAGCTGCCTCAATATCCTAATGACCGAATAATACTATTGGAGCTCTCTTAGTAGCTATGACATGTGCACACCCTCTTGAGCATCAAACATAAGGCAAGGATTTCTTATCCCCTCTCCTTCAGCCAAGGGTTGTATGAACTCCATACCTCGTAGTGTGTCGACAATTCAGAGAAGGAATTGGCCGAATATCATTTGAGACTCCACACTACCCAACCATGGATGGATCCCTATGGCCATATCAAGAAGATGCTTAGACCTGAATATGCCCATCTGCATAGTGTTGAGGATTTCTGGGCCAATTGCAAAGATGAAAATGAGGTGCAAATTCAACATTATATATAGATGACTGCATACTTTGTAAAGAGGGTCAATCTGTTCCCAGTGCCTGACCAAGTGGAGGAAGATGAAAGCACGGTCATGGATCCCTGATATAATGCAGTTGCTAATCTACCACTACCACTGACTGATTGGGACAAGCATGAGGTTGATGACCTTGACATTCTAACCAAGCCCGTTGAGGCTCGAACAAAGAGTGGATTGATGGGAAAGTTGCCCGATTGAAACAAGGGGTCACTTTGACCTATGAGGGGCTTGAAAAAGAGCCAAGTGGAATAGATAGTGGGACAGTTGTTGCCCTAACAGGAGAAACTTCAAAATCCCCTCCAGTTACTAGGCCAAGGAAAAGAAAATAAACTGATGAGCAACAACCTAATCCAAAGGTGAATCTTCCAAGAAGCATAAAATTTTGGGCAGTGTCACAAAGATGCCTATTATCCAAGAAGACCCGCTCCACGAGGGAGAAGAAATGGAGGCTGAGAAACCAAAATCTCCACCTATCACCTCCATTGTTGTTGCTCATCCACCTACTTCCCATGCATTGGTTTCTACTTCCCCACCCACAGTGGACATCTCGGTCTACCTTGCTTCTTCTCCACCTACCAGGCAGGTTGTAATGATTGACTCTTCCTCCACCACCACCTCTCCACTTTCTTCTGCTTCCATGTCTCCAACCACATCTCTCTCATTAGTCACAACAACAATGCCAATGCCTACACTCTTGCTTCCAGAGGCATTCTCTTGACATATGCAGAAGGTTCCCACAGAGCTTTCTGAGGCATTGATGAACCCAACTATTCAGGCTGCCTCGGCGCAAATTCTTGCCATTATCCCCGCCTCCACGCCTCCAACTAAAACACCTGAAATGAAAGCCATAATGGAAATATCTGAGGAGTTGGAGCGATGAGAGAGGGAATCCACAATAGCATTAGAGGAAGAAGCGAACGAATACCATGAACATCCAGAGCACTAGCATCTACAAATTGATAAGGTAGTCTGTGAAGGAGAGGAAACAGAGTCCTTCGAGGGTGATGAAGAAGAAGATGCTAGCACCAAATATATTGTAGAAACCTTCGATGTAGACCTAGAAGAAGAGCTAGCTTGAAAATTAAAGGACATTGGAGAGGAAGTGGAAAGACCACCTCCTGAAGAAGAAAAAGAGTCCAGTGATAAAATGGAAGAAGACACTGAACTTCCAAATGGGGAACAAGAAGAAAGCCCAAAGCATGGTGAAGAAGTTCCTCTCTCAAAAGGGTAGGAAGAACAAGACAAGAAAGAACAGGATGATGTGCCCCCTCAATGTGAGGAAGAGGGAAACAAAGAAGAAGATAAACCCCAAGAAGAGTCTCAAGCTAATGAGAGTCCAAAAACAGAGCAACCGGAGGAGCATGGGCATGAAGAAGAGAAGGAAGAAAAGGTTGCTGAAGGGGAGAGCAACCCCAAAGAATGCATGCCTACCAAGTCCCCTATCAAATGCACAGTGTTCATCCAAGACTCTGATGAAGAAGAAGGAGGAGACACAAAGACAGAATAAGAAGCTCCTAATGATAAAGAGATTGAAGTAAGAAGGGACGAAGAAGAAGGTGATCGTGAATCACCCAAAGAAAAGTCTCAGATGCTCGAGTGGCTGGAAAAGCAACTAGAGAAGAAAGCTCCTACCCCAAGAGATCCAAGAGAAAGGTTAGAGGCCATCTTGGCCTGAACTCAGATCGACACCAAGAAGGAGAAGAAACCCAAAGTTAGATCCAAGCTGACAATGAACGCTTCCAGATCTAGGACCGTGCAGGTAGCCATGCTGGTGATGGGAGAAGGGATAGGTTACAATGTCTCCACCATCAACTTGGGGATAGCCACCAGGGAGCAGAAAATAGATCACCTTCAAGAGTTTGTTGCCATGGTGGTACATCTCATGCAAAAGGACAAGCTCTCCAAGGAGGAGCTAAAGGCACAACTGGCTGATTTAACAACCTATATTTAGCAATGGTCATCAGCAGAAGAGCTTCCCATGACATCCTCAGCTCCACCACAACTACTGTCCAAAGAGAAAATCGACAAGCTTGAGAAAAGGAAGAACTGGACTAAAACCATAGAAGATTGGTTCCATCAAGTCCTGTATGCTGGGAACATGGGCATCAGTCGCGCTATCAGGACAACAAACAAATTCTTGGAGGTTCAGAAAACCCTTGAAGGCACGAGGAAGTTCTGCATTGAATTCCCATGGATATATGAATCCACCTACCCTAAAATTGAGGCCATCCTCAAGCTGCCTCACAAAATATGGGAAGAAGACCTTGCGTTCGCAAAGGATGATCATTGGCTGGTTCAAATGTGGAAGATGGACTTCAACCACAGGAAAGAGATACTGGAGCAAGTCCTCTGCAAGGTGGAGCCATACATTGATTTGGCCAAGGACATTAGGGAAAATTGTATTGAGTATTTGAAATTAATGACAGGCTATGATGTGCCCGCTGTTGAGATCGCTCCAGAAAAGGTGAAGCCTTGTTTTCGTAAGAAGATGGAAGACGAAATGTTGGGAAAGCTCACCACGAATTTCATGAATTTTGTTGCTCGGGCTTTCACCCAATTTGAACAAGTCAGGGATAATACAACTAAGTGTGATGAAGATTGGGATAGCCTTACGGGCCGATCTAAACAATTGAACTACTAGGCGCTCCAATCCAGTATAATGGAGATTGAGAAACTTCAGGTGCTAATCAACAAGTTTATAGAGTATGTCGCTTTGAAGAAACATGAGGGAAATCCGATCATCGATGACAAGCTCCTCACAGAATAGCTACAACAAAGGAAATCAGCTAGAAGACAAAATGCTACAGTGCTGCCACAAGAGGACAAAATAGGGAAAATACAAGGAATGTATTTTAATTTATAATATATTTGGGGGTAGGTGAAACCCTAGTTTGTAGTGAATCTTGGCCACACAATGCAAATCAATCTTGTCCATTCATTTTTCTTTTTGAACACTATAAATAAGGGGTCTCCTCTCATTTTCAAAAGAGAGTTGAGTTGTTGTAAAGACATGCTGCATAAATTTTAATATAAATTCATTGACTTTGGTGGATTCCTAAGTTTCTTTGCATGTTTCATGATTCATCTCCCATAGTTCGTTGATTTAGATAGATTTACTTTACTATTTCAGCGGGTTTTATATTACTTTGGTAGATTAGTTAATGTTGTTAAATGGTTGTGAAGATTTCTACTATGTTGATTCCTTTCTTGTCCATAATTTTTGTTGTTTGCTGATGGTAGATAGCTATGTAAAGTTAGTTTGGACTTAAATTGAAAACTGCTCCAAACTTCTATCTTTATTCATGCATGTTTATGGTGAATGAATGGTGGAATATTTGCAGTCCTTAGAAGCTCGCACAAGTTTTATGATACTGTGATTTAATCTGGTTAAGTAGAACTTTGTTTTAAGGAAGCTATCCACATTAGAACCTTCCATGACCCCTGTTCATTGCTAGTTTTAGACCCAAGAACCTCTTCTCTTCCCTGCCTTTTTCCTTTTTTTTTTTAATAAGTGACCTATGCTAAGGTTCATTGCACATTGTAAAGCCAAATCTTAAGGTAAAACATGAGTTTATGATTGTTGTTCAAACTTGTAGCAAACTGCACTCTAACTTCCCATCTTAGGAACTCCATTTCAAGATTCATCTCGCATCCAGCCCAAACAATGTAAGTCTGCCCTATGATTACCAACAAAAGCACATCAAACATCAACTGAGGAATTCCATGCATGTCATCACCTGGCACTTGAGAGACCTTGGGGTAGTAATTGGTAACTTGCTTGCGAATTTCTACCTTTCAAGAGAGGTGATGCACCTATGCATTGCCTGTGTTGACAAAGTGCTAAAAAACTCATCAACAAATATCTATTCGTATGAAGTATTACCAACACACCCTATTAACACGAGCATTTAAAAACTAGTTGCACACATAATTCCACTTCATCATATTGGGAGTAAGTGAAAAACAATAAATAAAACAAATTCATGCAAGCTAATAACTCTTAATTGATCAAATGAATGATTCACAATGATCACATTCTATGCTTATAAAAGAGATACCCACAATTTGATACAATCTTAGAGATGGCAACTTTATTAAAAGCATGCTATAATTATATAGTGATACCAAACAATACACATGACTTACATAAATTCTTTGATCAAGAATTATATTTTTGTATGATAACTACTCATAACTAATCGAGCTTTTAAGAGTAAATTGTTAACTAAGAATAGTAATATTCCTTTGATGATTTGATTTAAGAGGTATTTGGTGATAGTTACACTTAACCAATTTTCATGAGGCAATATCGTTAATAGTCTAATAATAGTCACCACTCAACATTTTACTTTATTTTATTTTATTCTTGTTGAATGATAATATTGAGGAGGTCAAATGGATTAGGTATAAGGCATTCATTTTGAATTAGAATCCTTCACACCATACTCAATATACTTTTAAATGAGGTAAGGTTTTAATTTCGTAAATTAAGATATTACATGTACACTTCAATATATTACTAGCTTGTACATTAAATTTGAGGGTACATTTGGTCTAGACTATGAGTACATTCTTGCTACAATTAAACCCATTAATTTTTTTTGACTCCAATGTGCCCTATGTTAGATTTTTAATGATGTAGTTCAATACTCAGAACATACTTCAAAATTTCCCCTACTTTTTGTCAAGATCTTATTTCTTATATTTATGTCCTATTAATTTACATTATATGTATGATAATGGGAGAAGTAAAACATTGTTGCGGACTTGGTGCATTTACATGCATTAAAGATCATATTGAGCCCATAGAGTTTAAACATATAATTTAACACATCAATGTTTCTTCAACTTATTAAAGAAAGTAGAGTGACAGTAGACATGTCATAGAGCTGTAGGATGCATCGATTTGCAGCCATGAGTTGAGGAGAGAAATCATCTAATAGGTTAGAGTAACTTGTATGAATAAATGATGACAAAATTCCTAAGGGAATATGAAGGTTTGTTACGATTGCAGGCTACGCATAAGGATAGTTTGGTGTATCATTTTTGGAGATTTTGTAGCATCAACGACCCAATCCCATGTTTAGAACAACAATTTATTATGGATCAAATCTATACATTTTAATTGAAGAACCTTTCAATCCTTATCAACACATTATCATTTCTCTATGTCATCTACAAAATCTAAAAATGGTGTGATGGATAGAGTGGAGCAAGCTATACTATTTATGCATGTTTATGTATATTTATCAAAGGGCATTTTCACCATAGTTTAGTAGAACTGTGTGAAAGTATTTGAAAATGTAGCGATGGCGTGTATATTATTTTTCAACACACCTCAAGAATGTGGTCTCATGTATTTGCACGAAATAAATCATTTTTGAAACTTTCAAGCACTTACAAACTAGTATGCATATGAATTATTCCTCCATGCCTATGGATATTGCGATATGAGTGTCTAATTCCAGTATGATATGTTACTTCGGGGATAGAAAATATTAACAGGTAACACCATTTATTGGGTTTATTGGGCATGCTGGGTAGACGCATAACAAATTACTATGTATGCTAAATAAGCTCTAATGCATTCGTGATTACCTTAATTCCCACAGTTGGGTTACAAGTGGAGACTCCTGCATCTGAATTCATGTTATAATATTCTCAAGAAGCATGAAAAAAAATCAATATTGGTATTTTATTTCCCCTGAGAAATGCAAATATCTAGATGGTTACCTATACATCTATTTAGCTGTGCAAAATAACACCATCTATTGTGTAACTTCAAAACGTAATCTCAACTCCACAGTAACATTATGCGAATATATTTCACTAGAGGATTGACGATGATAGATACTTACTGGACTACACACAATCCTGCCTGAGATATGAGTTAATGGGAATTCCCAAGTTGCCACGTCTCTTCCCTGTAAAATTTACAACAAACACTTCTTCTGGAACCAAAGAAAACACATAACATAGAATTGGAATGCCCAAACTCAGACCAGTCCATTCGATTTATAGCTGAAGATGCATTAAATTTATTACAACTGTACTTTGTGGGTTAGATGTGAAATTTATTTTAGGCAGTTGAAATAGAACCCAACATGTGAACAATACGAATGGGGTGAGATGATCAAAGTCAGAGTTGGGCGGTTGCAGACGGTGTGACATGACTTTGCTAGCAAACAATAAATTTATATGTCTGTGTCTGATTTACTATGTGTGTTCCTCATTGAAAACATGGTAAAGTCCAGATTTCTTCATGCAAGGCACCTTTAATTCATTAGTTGGAAATTGACTTGGTTTCCCATTTGACTTGATCCTAGATGTTTTTTTTTTCTAATTAATAATTAATGACTTTGGATCTGGAAAATATTTTAAGAAACATAGAAAAATACACTTCAAATTTTCATTTGTATCAAAATCTTGTCTAATGATCATGCATCCACCTTTAATATTAAATTCTAAAAAGTGCAGTAAGAGTTGGCGAAGAGGAGTCGTGACAACTTGGAATAATTTAAATTTCATTAATGTTCTCAACAAAGATCTTGTAAATAGATCATATCGATTTGTTAGGTTGTATCCATCCTAAATGTATAGTTCATCATCATATTTTTAGGTTGGAAGTTGGCACTTCTTTTTAGTGTTGAAAATATTGGAAGGCATTACTTAGTCTAGATTTGAATATCATAGTAAAATTCTATTGATTTTTGAATTGTAGGAATAAAGTGAAAATATTTTGTGTAGGTTCATAGTTCCATGAATCTAAATTTAGGTCTTATTTAGAAAGAAAATTAGTGACATTCATCACTTATGTGATTTCTAGTATTATTAGTTCTCATTGTTTATGTTGTAAATAATTAATAAATATAAGAGTAAAAATATTTCTTGAAATATATTATCATTTTTTATTTTCTAATTTAATTTTTCTACACAACAATTAAGATGATCTCAAATACAACCATGTATGCTCAACCCTCGCTATCTCTCCAAACATATTTATTGAAAAATTCCAAGGTATATGTCATGGATTCAACCCTCCATACATGAGAAACCATTCTCCACACCCTCAAGGAAAAATTGTACCTCACACAAAATCATATGAATTAAGTTATATTAACACCATTCCAATTGTGTTTTTCTATTGGTTACATATTCCTTCTTAAAATATCCTAGCAAATGTTATGGAGATTAGATATATACCATTTGATTGCATTTGCTTAGATTTTTCTAAGGCCTTTTTGAATTGACCATATTTTGTATATAAAACAATCACCACATTCTATAAGACCCCATTTCTTTGGGGAATTTCATTGAAATTCCTTGAAGCCTCATCAAGAACATCATTCTATGCATGTCTCATAATCATGGTATTCCATGAGACCACACTTTTCCCAAGCATTTATGAACCAATTCATGTACCTTTTCTATTCTTCCACACTTCAAATACATATATACGAGGGCATTTGTAACTTCAACATCTGACAAAAAAACACTTTCTATTATTCTTTCATTGATGTCCATAAATTATTCTAAAGCCCTTATCATATTTTGCAATTCTCCTCATATCAATTGAATAGTTAAGGAAATATATTGAAACAAGTGTAGTAGAGAAAATAAAAAAAATTGAAAGCTAATTAAACAATCGAATTGATTTTAAAATACTATTGCAATTTGAAGACTCACTATAATTAAATCACTATAAAATTGAAGAGAAAGCATGATATGGAAAAAGAAAGATAAAATCACGTAGTACTATACACTTATTGTGATGATTAAATAATGCTCAATATATACAAAATTTTAATACACTTTTTCCATGCATTTGATGCATGGTGTTACCTTGTTCCAAACCTCTTATTTTGGCATATATTTGGAGGATGCTAGCAAAGGTTGTGGTCTTAGGCATTATTCCTATTACATTTTCTCAAAAGTTTTCAACACCTTTTCATTAAACCTATTTTGTGCATAGCTTGTAGGGGTCCTAGTCCACAAGATCACATATCTTTGAGACATGTTATCAAAAAAATTTCATGACTTGTGTAGGCTTCCATGGTTTGCATACATGTCTATCAGGGTGCTTGCAACAACATGGGAGAAAATTTTGGTTTTGATTATGCTTTTTATGGAAATTCATCTCTTGTTCTAAAGCTCCTATTTTGACACAAGTGGGGAGGATGCTAGCAAAGGTTGTAGAATATATACTTACACCTTCTAATTGAATTTGTTTAAAATTTTCTAAGGCATTTTTGATAAATCTATTTTGTGCATATATCCTACAATAATTGTAGTCCATGAAACCATTTAATTTTAAGGTATTTTTTCAAATGGTTCATATGCCTCATGTATGCATATTTTGAATACATATGCACTAAAGAATTTCTAATTATTATGCCAAACACAAATATCCTTTCTATTATGATTTGATTGATGTACATATACTTTTCTAAATGGTAATTTTTACAAAAACTTGGAGGATGTTGGTAAATGTTAATGGTATTTGTTATATAGTCCTCCTAATTGTATTTGCTTAAAAAAATTCAAGGCCTTTTCACTTAAACCATTTTTTTTGAACACATGATAATCATAACATTCCATGAGATCACATTTTTTGACACATTTTATTGAAAAACTTTAAAGCATAATGAAAAATACCATTGTGTGTTGCAACTTGTAAAATTTGCTTGATTATACCACCTTGATAAGCCTAAAACCCTAAAATCCATTAGGAAGAACCTTAATCCTCCTATTTTTCATCATAAAAATCCTGCTAATATCTTCATTGGGTCACTTTTCCATTATTCCCATGCTGCATCCCTATATTTCTACCTAGACTTGCATAAAAGTCAAATATCGCACCCCCATGGGGGTGTGTAGTATCCCTTGATGGGTTGTGGTGGGCTTGTGGGACATAAGATACATTGTAGACGTTCACCGCAATACCACGACAGTGAATGCAGGTATGCGATAGATGGAAATAAGGGATAACCTAACCATTTAGTAACCAGCAACCTCGTGATAGGTGCACCATAACATGAAATTCTATGTGTGGTATAGTGGGATGGATAAAATGTAAAAGCTGTATGAACCCGCTACCTTACAGTGGTCTTAATGTGTTTTGGCGAGACTATAGTACAGGTTGGCATGACATTTATTTCAATCATGACCCTAATTACATGACTTATCTTGCATCATTTGATCTTCTAAGATCAAGGGTGTATATTCAAACTCACATATAACACTCAATTATGCAATTTTTAGCACAAGTTGATATTAATGGCAAAGTGACTAAGTTCAAAGAGTGATATATTTCAAATTGGGTGCCATTTCAATCATTCACAAAAAACCAAAGTGCTCAAAGAAGAAGGAATCCGAGGTGTAGGTTCTGCAGCTACTGGTTGGATGGGTAAGTATACATGTGCTTCTATTCCATCAGGCACATAAGTATTTTAATCACTGTTTTTAAGTAATTTTGCAAGTAAAAAATTGGAGCTTCAAATCCTAGTAGATTATAGTAATGCCTCCTAAAAAGAGTGAGTCAGTAACTAAGAAATGAGAGTCCTCAATACCTAAAGGAAGGAAGAAACCATTGCAACAGTCAATTTTGGATGCATTACCAAAATCAATAGATAAGGGATATAAGAAGGTGTTCAGGAATGAAGCCCATGGATGTAGGGATGTAGTCATTCCCATCTCAAGGTGGGACTTGTTGTACTTCTATGACAAAAGAGATGTTAAGGTCCCAGTCTCAAACCCTTGGACTTTGGACTTAGCCAAATTAGTGGTCCCCAATGTTTTTGTGGATGTTGAGTGATTTGATTAAACTATGGATTGATATTGAAGATAAACTTCCCTTGTAATTCTATCAAATTGGTGAATGTATTTGGATCAATCTTGGAGAATTTTGTGCTAGTGTCCTCAGTTTATTCCTAAGTGTCAATCCAAAAATCATAAGCTTGTGAAAGGTGTTGCAACAGTTTGCCTAAGGGCTAAAAATAATGAACTAAGTGGGGATGGATGCAACTAACACACAATCTATATTTATTTAGAAATCTGGTTTTGAAACTTCCTGTTAGTTCTGTGATAGGAACCTATGCCAAGAATATTCTGCAACAAGGACAGATTAACTGCAAGCAATAAAATAAAATTAATGCTTCACACTAAAAATGAATTAACTGAATATAATTAAATAATGGAATTGAAATGTAACGTGCTAAACTAAATTCACATGTACTATTAAACACACCAATTAGCACTCATTGAAATATAATATGTTAAATTAAACTCACGTGTAACAATAAGCACATTGATAGTATGCTAACCTAAATTCATATGTAACAACAACACACTAATTAACAACAACCACAACAATTATAAATTAACACAGTCATTATAATCAAAGGTTAAAAATAGATTAAAACTAAAATGCTTATTACTGCACAAATACTAATATTGTACAAATTCACCAGGTAACCGAGGAAGTGGGAATTGAATCCTTTGATTATTAGGTGACGAAACTTTTGAGCGAAGGATTACTCCATGCTAATCAATATTCATTCAAATGATATTTAAATTATAATCTTCAAAACAGAGCAAAAGTCTATAGATGTATATATCAATATGAATCTGAGTCTTAACATACATATTTATAGATATTATGAGCCTCTAAGTTTATAACTAATGTTGATCAAAAAGCATAAGGTGTCTAGGTTGTTTTGGCCTACCACCAACAACCTCAGAAGCTAATTAAAAATAGATTACAGACTTCTGATATTGTTTCAAAATAGAATAACAACTCAGAACAGACAACCGGAATGACACATGACTTTGAATGGATTCGTCTCCACTCCATCGGTGCTCTTATGCCCACATGCTATCCACCTAATTATTCCCTACTATCATAGTCATGAAGATAATCAATAAATAATTGAAGTTTTTGATATATTCATAAGTTTTTATATTTTCTTTGCATTTTATAAAATATCCTCATTTCATTAACAAATAGTGGTAGGAACAACAAAGGATACTATGGAAATGAAAAAGGTAAAGGGAAAATAAAATGTAAAAATGGTGATACATTTCACCCCCATCATTTCCCCTAGCTTAGGGTTTTCATATCCTCATGCAAAAGAACATAGGGTACAAACTAGGTGGAGAAGCTAGTTTCTGCAATGTGTTGGTGATTTCCTTAAACCATAACTGTTTTAGTGCATGCATCCATTTCTAATGTTCTTGGATGGGCATAAGAGATGCATTGGAGGTATTTGCTTGCTCAAGTGTTGCTTTGAGTTGACCAATCTCCTCTATCTATGAGGAATTAAGAGAACCTGCATCATGAACCTACTTTTGTAGAGCCTGATTTTCCTTAGTCATCTTGGGCAATGAACTCTGTAGTGCTTGACTCTCCTTTGTTAACTTGGTTACTAAATTATTAAGACCACAAATTTCTTCATTTTTCAATAGAGGATTCTCTTCCTCAAACTCTTCCTCTGCCTCTTCTTTAGCCTCTTCTTCTGCCTCTTCGTCAACCTCTTCCTCTGCCTCTTGGCTTTCAGTGTGGGGTATTTTAATATTCTCCTACTCATTGTCAACTAATGCATCCAACTCATTTTCCTCAATTGAAGTGAAAGCGAAAGTTCTAGGTAATTCATCAGTCCTCAGTTCTACAAAAAAATTCAGGTTGTAAATGCCATCACCCATTTGCTCAGTTTGAATAGACTCATCCTAAATGTTGATCTCATCATGAACACCCTCTCTATCAGTCAATATCACTTTAAAAACTAGAGAATTAGGCTGAAGGACTTCAGTTTCTTGCTTAGGCCTAGTTTTGTCTTTATTAGTGGGCATAATATCCTCTTGTGTTTTCCTCCTTTTACTCCTTCACAATTCTCTAGAAACTGCTTTTGTTCTTTTATTTTTACGAAACATTATAGCTAAAATTGTCAAATCATCAACTTCATTTGGTTTTTAAGGGCTTAACACATTGTTGGCTGCATTGGCCAAGTTCTCCAATTTATCCATTATGGTAGTGGGTAGTTTTTCCTTATCATAGGGAACATTTGAAGCCTTGGCTGAGGATGACCCACTACACAATTTTTGTTTACCCTTAGAATCAAGGACTAGTGTGCTGGTTTTGACAGATTTAACACTTATAGGTTTAACATTGGAACCCTTGACCTACTTGCTACATGAACCTAGGGTTTGTTTAGTGCTTTTCACATAAACCCCTTTCTTTGAAGAACTAGGGGAATCACAAGGGAATTATTTCAATTTAGAATCTTCATTATGTGCATCAAAAGGATTTTTATCCTTACTATATCCTCATTTGAATATGTATGTAAAGATTCCCCTTTTTTGGAAGTTCCAGGAGAGTCTTCCTCAACAAAATTTGCTGGGGTGTTAGGGAAGTCTTCCTCAATAGAATTTTCTAGGGTATCATCTCTAATAAACGAGTCCCAGTCCCTTGGAGGAGAATTTTTTTTAATTTCCTCATAATAATTAGTTTAATGAGTCCATGGTGGGCCAAGGAATTCTTGTGTCCTTTTTGGACTACCTTTCTCATTTGATGGATAAAAGAATAAAGAAAGAACAAAACATTCATAAGCATACCCCACCGTAGATGCAACATAAATCTAAATTCTTAGCATACACATATACCTACATACCTTCACAAGTTATATACTGGATGACAAATTTTGCTACATCATTCTAGGGATGTGCAAGTGAGGCCAACTTTGTATCTTGCCCATATACCATTTTGATAGATTCACCTCGTACCAGAAACTTCTTACGAAGAGGTTTGAGATCCTTCACTCATGTTGAACTATTAGGAAAATAGTTTTCCCCTATTAGCAGTAAGCCAAAAACGTCAACAATGGCTTCTACTCTGATAGGGATAGCTAAACTACTAACCCTTTCTTGATTCTTGTGGTAGGTCATTGCAAATTATCGTGCAAGTTTGTCATCATATCCCCTTAATCTCTTGAAATATACATCCCATCCTACCTATTTAAAGATTTTATATGCCTCAATAGATTTTGGAGCTCTTAATTCATCCATAAACGTAGGCTAAAAATGGTGACAGTGGTCACCTGCCATTATACTACCAGGAGGTTTTTCAAACCAGAATAGTTTGCAAACAAAAACTGTTAACAGATGAAAAAACCACCAATGACAAGGAAAAGTGTTGTGAATAGTATGTAGATAACAGATGTGGTAGAAACGGTGAGTAGGTAAATGGTAACTAAGTTTAGAGAGTGGTTTACAACGGTGTAATTATGACAATTTATTGTTATGCAGATGAATGATAGGGTAATAATAATATGGAATAGACAAGGCCAAGTAATAAAGGTTTATGACGTGCCAAATAGATATGACATGGATATGATTTGACAGTTCCCAAATATGACTTGGCAATGATTTGAAAGTTCCCCCTAGCTTGGCATGTGACGGGCGTCCTCGGGTCATGTCACCATTCATTAAAAGAAAATAAATATATTAAATAAAATAGCAAAGAAAAGTAAAAACCCAAACATACCAATACCGATGATCGTTGATAGTACGTAAAGTCAACATGGAAGCGAGTGATTAGCAATTTCGGTGTCACTTATTGCATCATTTAATCTTTCAATTATCAAACTGAATGTGTCTTAGATATGCGATAAGGATGTCTCCACGGATTTGGGGGGTTTTTGCACTATAAACAGTGACTTTTGATTTCAATATGACTCCTTTAGGAGCTTTTAGGAGCTCTCAGGAGTGAAACTCAACAACTAATTTCTAAGGATGAATTCTATCTTATTCTATAATTAACACTCATTAAAACTCTGGTAACTTAGTTCAGACTCCATCTAACTTAATTGTAATTGATTCATGGAAGAATTAAAATATAACTAAATTCACACTTAATCTAAAGTTTAGAATTCAAAATCTACTCTTATTTTACTTGAAAAGAAAGTCTATTTTATGCTTGCAAGAAAATAAATATTAATCTAGAAAACAACAATGCTAAATTCCATGAATGAATTCCAAATAAGCTTCAGTTTTATCTTCCCATCAGTCATCTTATTTCGTTTACCAAAACCATCATGCATTTGAAAATAGTTACTAAGTCTAATTCTTATGAACAACGTTCAAATATAAAGTAGACAAATAAATGCTAATCTATAGTGAAGCATAACAAACTATTTTAGAAACACTATGAACTAATCTAGAAAGTATGAATAGATGCAGTTACTAACAGTGAATAAACAAAAATCAAGATTATTAGATCTCTTCACTTGATACAAACTGAACATAAATTAACCGAATCAAAGAACACAACACAAGATCACCTCCTTCAATCGAGCGGGCCCTGCTCTTCCTCTAGTGGGACCTTTAACACTGAGATTTAGATTAACTTCTTACTTGCATTCAAATTGGCCCAAATAGGGTGATGGAACAAAAGTGTGTAGTACAGTCATTACAATATTGAGCCAAAAATTATCTAACTCAGGACTATCCCTAAAGATGGATATTTATAGGAATATCCCTTATTTGAATTCAAAATCATGGCACTACCTGACAAGATACAAAATGACAATCAAAAATTGAAATAGAAATGAACATATTAGAGAGAATTCTGCCACCTAACAACTGAACAAGAAGTTTCCCAATCGACTAGATAAGTTGATTTGAAATTATGATGAATTGGTATCCAACTGGAGTGATCAAGAGCGTGATTTGATTCCATGTTTGTTAAATAGAGAGTTTAACAAATACACATCATGAAGTAAGCATTTAATCACCTAAACAAAATCCTCAAAAATAGGATGCTAATGTGACAACAAATATTTTAATTTGAATAGTTATTCCATCATTAACATCATTAAAAGTGACACATTCAATGCAAAATATTATTTCTAATATATTCCCTAATTAGTTAAATATAGAGCAAAACAAGCAAACATAAAAGCATATATTCTACCGCCAACATTGTTAATTAACATTATAATAAAGTTTTAGTGAGCACAAAATGAACATTTAAAGTATCATTTAGAACACTCATCAACGAGCAAGTAGGAGAAACTAACAAAACAAAAATGGGACCGAGCAAAGCACGTGGTCAGTGCTGATGTACAAATTCCACTTGGCAGTGTCTTATTCGAGATCCTAGGCAATGTAGAGTGATGATGAGGAAAACACACCATAAAACACACCACAAAACCACTACCAAGGTGGATGTGTACGAGAGACATTAAATGGAAAGAATGACAAGAGCCATTATGGAGTACCATAGATGTCATGATGCCACATCTAGAATGGAGTGCAATCAATAAATAATAGTGGAGGTAAGACATCCTAGCAAGTAAGCAACATGAATGTTCTAGCAGACCCTAGAACTAGTGAATTAGAAAATGTAGCTTGGAATCGAGTAGAGCAGATGAAGTACAAGAATGGAATCATGGAAATTCTCATAGTATGTACAAGGTGCAAGATGTCAATGAAACTAGGAATGTGGTGGCAAAGACCCAAATAACTGCTACTAAAAGGAGACAAACACCACAACATATGCAAAAAGAACTGAACAAAGGATGCTATCCAAAAACTAATA
This sequence comes from Sequoia sempervirens, assembly GCA_007258455.2. Classification (NCBI taxonomy): domain Eukaryota; kingdom Viridiplantae; phylum Streptophyta; class Pinopsida; order Cupressales; family Cupressaceae; genus Sequoia; species Sequoia sempervirens. Next base: position 984,415,577 of record VDFB02281492.1, read on the forward strand.
GGAACCAAGTCCCGATATAACTATGCAGAATGAAGCACACAAATTGGTGGTATAAATTTGAAGTAGAATGTCTCTTGTTTAAGAGTAAGAGGGAAAAAATCCATCCTCAAATAGTGGAAATGAAGACTGACCTTGCCATGCTAATAAATAAGGAGTGACAACTACTGTTGTATTCAAAAGGAAATTCCTGGCATAGACTGACCTAAGCGCTAAAGTTCTAAAAGTGCTAATCTATCCTAGCTAAGCACTAAAATAGTTATCAAAAGCGCTAATATAATCAAAGCGCTAATCTATAGTAGTGAAGCGCTAAAACATATGCCTGACGTGCTAAAACTTTCAAAGCACTAAAAGACCTAATCAAAGTGCTACAATGGAAATGCAACGCACTAAAAGAATTCAAAACTGAAAAATGTGCTAAAACCGAAGTAAATGCACAAAAAAGAAGGGAAAAAGGGTACGTACTGGAGGTCCGTAGGCGGCCGGCCGCTAGTGACGTCGTACACGCTCGAATTGGTGGGTGTGATATGGAATCGACATCTCGCTCCAAGTGGCACAAAAATGTCTCTCATAAAGTTTTCAAAAGTCAAATGCAAAAAATGAGTGTGAAAGGGACATTTTGACCTTTTAATAGGTTATTAAAGATGGGATTTTTGTGAGGTTATTTTAATTTTGATAAAGGAGATTAATTCAAAGACATCCTGGGGCACTTTCTACATCAACTATCGGGAGATAAATTTCTTTTCATCACTGAATATTCATCAAACTTACATCAAAATCATAAAAAAAAATCAAAAAAATTGAAAAATTCCAAAAAATTCATCAATTTATCTCCCGAGGGGGCATATATATCCATCAATCACCTAAAAATCATGTTTGGGGCACACTAATTTTTTTTTGTTGATACTAGTAGCAAGAACACAAAATTTTCTTTGAAGCAATGCGTAAACACATCACTTCAAAGAGGGGAAAAATGTATACACCTAAAAATGATCTGGAGAAATCTGATTAATTAAATACGACTTATTTAATTAATTAATCCTTAAATCCTCTACTATTAAATAAATAGGAAATATTTATTTAAATAGTTCATCATAATTCTTCAATCTTGATTCAATCATTTTCGTCTTATTTAAATAAACAAATTTTATTTAAATATCATATTCAAATTCATCTACTATTAAATAAATTAAATACTTATTTAAATAGTTCACATTCTAAATTCTCCTATTTCTTCAGTTTTAATTAAATAAACAAATTTATAGTTGGCATTATTTTATTATTACATCATATTCAATCTTAATTAAATAAATAAAGCTTTATACTTTATTGTTTAATTATCATACTTCTTCTATTTAATTTAATAAACAAATTTCTATAGTTTATTTATTTAAATTATTTACCTCCCTTTTTGCTAATTTAAATAAATCAAAAATATTTAAATAAAAGGCATAAAGCAAATCCCTCTATTCACTCACAAAT